>JANHZU010001710.1:142086-156101 GCA_032468055.1 Acrochordus granulatus
AAACTTAATGGAACTTACTTCTAACTAGATATATATATATATATATATATATAAATTCTATGTGTGAGAATAATATGTAAAGTTTCCACAGTGCATCATATTCCTGAATCACCAGATCTTTAGAAAAGCTTTATTCCCATTTTATGTTTTCTACACTGAGACAGAAGATACTTTCCATGTTATAGATCACTGTTTCTCAGTTTCAGCAATTTTAAGTGTGTGGATGCCATGTAGGCTTGGGAATTCTGGAAGTTAAAGTCCACATATTTTAAAATTGCTGAGGTTGAGAACTACTGTTGTAGACCATCTCCTGGTCAAGTGTTTGCGATGGATGTTGAAGGGCTTTTTAAAGTGATATTAAAATTACATAATACCCTTTCAATTAGAAAATTACTATGATAAAGAATACCAGAAATCACTTCTTAAAAATAAGCAGGTCTGATTAACAATGAGGAGGTGATCAGTATAAAATATACTGCTTCCCACCAAATTCAACTATCATGGCTTTACCTCTTGATAGAGTCTGTGGAAGTTTAGGATGGGTCTCTTTGGCTTCGTTTTGATTTTTTCTTCCATCTTTAGTTGTTGTTTCTTTAGCCAGAGCATGCAAGACAGCAAAAACCAAAATCAGGATGGAGGCTAAGTTTTTCTCCATGGTTAAAGCTAAGGGGAGACAAAAAGCATTAGGTTTATTTATTCAATGGAACATAATGCTAGAGGGAAGGAACAATAATAGCAAAACATAAGAAAAAGAAGATGCTTTAAATCTCATGCATTGGTATAGAATTCCTCTATTTAGAGAGGAATTGCATATCTAGGCAAACTTACAATACGATCTTATGTGTGTTTCTTTGAAACTGAGCAGTGCTGAACTTAATGGACTCCTTCCCAAGTATGTTTTCTTTTTCTTTTTTTTAGAGTTTTCAAGTCAGTGTTGATTCTTGGCAACTGCATGGACAAGCCACCACAGTTTTCCTGACAAGGTTTTAGAAGCAATTTGCCATTGCCTGCCTCTTGGCTGAGAGACTGATTGACCCAAGGTCACCCAGCTGGCTTTGTGCCTAGAACAGCACTAGAAATCACAGTCTCCCAGTTTCTAGCCTGTTGCCGTAACCATTATACCAAACTGGTTCACATGTTATTCTTAGACTGCAATAATATATTTAGGTTAAACTAACTTTACAGAGTTGGATCTTTTAGATCACACTTTGCATTATATTATAAATGGGTTAGCTTGTGCCAACATTTCATGTTGAATGAACCTAGGAATTATGGTTTATGATTTATAATCCATGATTTATTATTTAGTGTGATGATTTAAGTCAGTTATTTTTATTTTATTCATCCTACCAGTATTAAATAAACTATGGATTTGAATGGTGTCGTATGGTCACAACACAGTTCTGGGTAAAGATGCAAACTGTTTTGTTACAGTACTTTCATATGCTCTTAATATTACTTGATACATTTTTTATGAAAATTAATGCAAAGAAGAATGCTTGAGAAAAGATACTGATTTCAACAAAAATGTCAATGAATTAACATTCATATGACAAAGCAGGTTTGAGGGTCACACCCAATTTTGTGCAGCATATCAAAAACCACCCTCAAACAAACGACCAGAATAGTATCTATAGCAGATATTCAAGGCTTAAAAAACTTTGTCTGTTCCTTAAAATCCTCCCAAACTTTTTCTTAATGAAAGGACATCCCCAAAGCTGCTTATGGGGGGAAGAGGGTTTAGTGCTGCAAGAGTACTCACAACCAATGAGTTGTATTCTTGAATTATAGATTAGATTAATACATCACTCCAAGCTATGATTTGCTTAATCCTTTATTAAAATTGGCTGAGTTCGCTGATTATACTAAGCTAAAAGTAAACCATATTATGGCATAGTATGACATATATTAAGAGCTACAGTCTGAATAACCATTAGATAGCAGCAACCAGGTATATGAAAAAAAAATATTTACAGTTTAGATAAATGTACTTTGACCTAACTATGTGAGAGTTATGTAGAAAACCTGCATAAACTTCCAACATGAATGTAAAAGTTGGTTCTTTTAACTCAATGTATTTCTGCAGCATTTATTACAGGCTTTACAGAGAGAGGAATCATGTACAGTGAATAACAATCCTTTAAAAGATTCCTGCATTGGAATAAGCACTGCGAAGGAATAAACTGCTTCTCCAAGTATAAGGGCAGGGACAGGTTGAACTACCCTTTCTGTAATGTTCTGTAATGAACATCATTGTGGATTCCTAGAAATTCCTAAAATTTATTGAGGACCCATGTTAAAAATAAAGCAATAGTTTGGAATGTGTGCATATGCGTCAAAATTGAAACTTGGATATTTAAGATATCTAGTATGTAACATTCTTCTGATCCCTTTTTATCACTACTCAGGAACACTGATAATCAAATAGAACCAAATTCTATTGCTGGCCCTCTGGTCCTTAGCAAATTGGGATAATATAAACTTAGTCAAGCTCAGAATAAACTCATCAGTAGTCCTTAGCTAATTATGAACTGTCCTATTGATTATTGATAGATATATACAAAATTGTAGTCCACTACCTTGAATTATTAGTTGGTGGAGGATTTTTTGGATTTGAAATTTACACATTAGTGACATTGTCTTAGATCTATTTTATACCTGGATTTAATTGAAATACAAAGAGATTGGCTTCAGATAGATTTGGGATAATCATTATTATTTTTAGGAGACAAAACTACTGTAAACAGTAGAGTTTAAATGACATACATTGTACTGAAGTTTTAATGAGAGAACTAAAATAATACATATATCAAGAAAATAAAAAGAGGGATGATTAGAAGAAAAATAAGATAAATGGAGGCATCCAGGCTACCATGTCTAATTGTTGAAGTCAGAAGAGAATTAAAGTAGTGTGCATACCTACTTCGATATGAATGCCTACCCCTGAGAATTTTAGAGTGCTACTGTGATAATCTTATAAGGCAATTCCATCATCCCTAGCCAGCCAGGGCCATGGTTATGTTGGATGGATGAAAGCACTTGAAATCTAGCACATTTAGAGATTAGTAGATTAGGGTTTGAAGAAAGTTGTAAAAAAGTATGAATGGAAAGAAAATGGGGAATACTGTAGAGAGCAAAATCCTTTTTTTCCTTCAAGCTTTGTCAGAAACATGAAACAATATAGAACTTTCATTTTATATAATACAGAAGTTGTAGCTTTTTAAAAAGAAGTATAGCCTTAAAAGATATAAAATGGATTTGCCTTTGCCAAGGAAATCAAGGTACAGTAAATAAAGACTGTTGGCAGGCTTGAAGCAGAAAGCAAACAACTTAATAAATTGCATTTGGCTGTAAATTACGTTGTATGGTCTACTCTATTTAAAAATGGACTTTTTTATATCAGAAAGTAAGTTAGGATTATTTTGATACTTCTGCTCTTAACAAAAAAACATAAAGCACTTCCATTCTCATTCATCTTTGCTGTACTTGTTACCCCTTATTAATAAATAACCTGATTGACAAGTATTCAAGACTTTTGTTAGGGCCTTTGCTATGCAAGTAAAGATAGCCTTACCTTTTCTGCCCTCCTTCTTCTTAGAGCAATTGCTAAACAGCTTTCAATTTCAATGTGAACAAGAAAGGTGTGGAATGCCTATTTATATACCTGGGTTCAGCTGATCCCACCCACAAATTGGTATTTGAATCCTGCTGTTATAAGAAAACAAAAAAAGTAGAAAAGTATTAACAAGAAATTTTTCAAAAAATATTTGAAGCTATTCCATGCTTCGATTTATTGATAATTATTTTAGAAAATTGGAATGTTTGAGCTTTGTGAGTCATTCAGAAAACATACTTGGTCATGGGCCAAATTCAAGTATAATAAGTGTAAATGGAGACTTCCAATTTGCCCAAAGGCTGATTTGTCCATATATGATTGGAGCAACCTTTACACTAAGGAAAAGGCCTATCATTTTTTTGAGAATAGGAAACTGATTATTTGATTACCTTTCAGGTATGAACCAGAATGGCCATTAATCTCTGTATTTATTGCTTGTAATAAGGTTGTTCCATAACTAGAGAGCCAGTTTAGCATAGTGGTTCAGCACTGGCCTCAAAGCAGGAGACTTGGAATTCCAGGCCTGCCTTAGGCATGAAAGCAATCTGGGTGACCTTCGGCCAGTACATTTAAAAATTAATTTCTCTCAGCCCAATCTACCTCACAAGATTGTTCTTGTGGAGAAAAAGAAGAGGAAAGAATATTAAGTTTGTTCACTGCCTTAGGTTATATATAAAAAAGTGGGATAAAAATCTAATAATTATAATAAAATATGCTGGACTGAATAGTTTCCAAAGAGATGTTCTAAATTAAGGATGAGAATAAATAAGATGGTGAGGAGTTATTGCATATATGCCATTAAAGGTAAAAGTTCCCCTGCCAGTTGTGGCCATCTCTGGGGGGGGTGCTCATCTTCATCATAGCCAAAGAGCCAGTGTTGTCCAAAGACATTTCTGTGTCATGTGGCAGGCATGACTATATGCCGAGGCGCACAGAGTGCTGTTACCTTCCCATCAATTTAGACTGTACCTATTTATCTCCTTGCATTTTTACATGCTTTCAAACTGCTAGGTTGGTAGGAACTGGGGCAAGTAATGGGAGCTCATCCTGTTACATGGCAGCACTTGGGTCTTGAACTGCCGAGCTGCCAGCCCCCACGCTGACAATCCCAACATCTTAACCACTTGCCATCACATCCCTATATATGCCATTACAAGCATGCAAATTGTCTAGGTAAATGTTGCATGTTTGCTATGATGTTTATTTACTTCCCTATATAATTGATCCTCTTATACAATACCCTTAGAAAACAGTCACATAGGTATTAATTATGATGAATTTGTGCAGAAATTAACTTGCCCTTTGTTCCTAGCAAGCTACTTTAACCATGTTAAAGTACTATTCTTTTGCCATTCTATATATTTTTCATTGCAAATAATTTGACTACTACTAATAAATCTTCCTTTTAGCTGTGAATTTGGCCATCTGTATTTTAAATCTATGGTTCCCCCTTATTGATTAAGGCTTCCTGGGAGATAGTATATGGTTGGATACATGCAGAGGTGAACACTTCTTTGTGAGAAGGAGTAGTTCTGCTTATCTTGTAAGAGGCAGTTGTTCATCCCCTTCTCAAGAAGCCATTACTCTAGAGAAGTGTTTCTCAATCTTGGTAACTTGCAGATGTGTGAATTTCAATTCCAGAATTACCTAGCCAGCATGCTATTAAAGACCACACTTCTTCAGATTGCCAAGGTTGGGAAACACCGAGGAAGATTTGTTGAGAAAGTAGTCAGTGTTTAGCTCCAGAGGAAGTTGATTATATGAACTTCTTTCAGTTTGAATTCAGACAGGTTAAATAACTGAAACAGCATTAATCTCATTTGTCAACTGTATGTGGTAGGCTCCAGATTATGGTAACGCATCCATTCTTGCACATCTTAATTTTTCAGCAGCCTTCAGTATCTTTAATTTTATTTTTCTGAGCTTCTCAGGGGATTGGAAATGGGAGCCAAGACACTCTTATGAATCTTTTTCTCTGAGGAGGGAATGCCTGTTCCAGGCATTGTTGATGGGTACTAGAGATCAAACCTAACACCCTGCTTTGTGGAAAGCCTCAGGGCTCTACTGTCTCCTTGCTGCTGTATGATAAAGTTGCTGGGTAAGATCATCCAACAGCATGGGATAAGATATCCAATTGTTCATCTCTGCTCTGGACTGATCAAATTATGCCATTTTCTCTCTCCATTTCTTGGAGGTTGTGAGGGTTTGGTTGGGAGACAACAGGCAACACCATACTTTGTCTCTTTTGCTGAATCAGGATTTATGAATTGCTCTAGTTGATAAAGCATGTAAAAAAGGTAAATTGTTACCTAGCTTAATATAAAACATGCTTAGTTGTGCTGAACTTAATCATGGTGTACTGAACCCAATATTCTGGATTCACACATCCCAGCCAACCAACCAACCAGCCAACCAACCAATTGTTTAACAGACTAAATATAGTTAATTTGTGATTTATTTTTTGTAAAAACAGAGCAATAGAGAAACAATATATTTCATGCAATCTAGAATAGCACATTATCATTTGGATAGATGGGCCTCATTTCATTGAGTGTTGGAGATAGGTTTAATACTTTCACAATAAATATTTTACTAAGGATAATTTATTCAATCCATTATCTTCCATGTTTTCAGTGCACTGTTTTAGAGGTCTTTTGGGGGATATCCTCTCCCTCATGTTTTTCATTTAAGATGTTTCAATTAACAAATAGAAAATAAGTTTTAATTTCCCAGTGGCATGAGAACATTTTGAATTCAAACCATTCTAATCTGAAACACTCCAGTCTGAATGTGTAAGAGCTCTTTGGCATTTAAAAATGAAATGTTTTATCGTTTTGGAAGTTCTATGAACTTAGAAGTGTTCAGTGATAGAGATAGCCCAATCTAAATATGAAATGGCTGTTTCAGATTTGAAATAATTAAATTCAAAATGTTTTTTGCAATTCTATCAATCAAATAAAGGTAAAATTCCCTCTTAAGTATTACCAAAATGGTAAAGTGGTGTATAAAGCATGTCAATTGTGGTTTAAGTGAACTTTATGATCTATATTCCACAAGCCAGGGTAGACTGTGGAATATAGATCTTTCTATAAAATGAAATAGAATTAAATTATGAATTATTTTTTGAGGAGTTGCAATGTTAAATATCATTTATCCAATGTACCAAGATATATTATTTCCCAAGGTTGGGAAACACCTAGGAAGATTTGTTGAGAAAGTAGTCAGTGTTTAGCTCCAGAGGAAGTTGATTATATGAACTTCTTTCAGTTTGGATTCAGACAGGTTAAATAATTGAAACAGCATTAATCTCACTTGTCAACTGTATCTTAAGAGCATTAACCTCACTTATCAACTTGTAACAACATCTTTGGATATGTAGAAAAGGGTCTGTAGCAGCTTTAAGGATTTTAGACTCCTTTTACCATAGAAAATATAACTTTTTTTTCAAAATAATAAGCCCATAATTAATGTTTATAAATATTTACTAGAATGAGACCCTATCTGGTGTAGTCACTAGAAAACAGGAAACCATGAATTCTAGTCCTGCTTTAAGCATGAAGTCAACTGGAATGTTGGGCCAGTCATTCTCATTCAGCCCTAAGAAGGAGGCTTATGAATTTTTGCCACAAACTGAGTGACTTATTAGAATACATTAAGTTAGATATTCAAATATACAAAGAGGAATAGAATAAATTAAGTATTTTATACATAAACATCACTAGAATATTATTTTGGCATTTATTTTGCACATTTATATAAATTTTAAACCATTGTTAAAATTAATTCATGTTTATTGGACATCTAGGAATCTTTTCAGGAAGAATTTGGTGAATTAAGCTAATTAATATAGCATTCAAAATGCAGAATTAATTCATATGGTATGATCATGTATATATTTCCTTTTTCAATAAAAGCCATTTTACATGAATTTTATTCTGAACGCTCATAGATGCTCATACTGTTTTCATAGTTGCTCATGCTGTTATAAATGTCGAAAGTTTGGAATTAAAAGGCGAACAATAGAATAGATATTCATAATTAATGGATGATGGTGGATAATAAATCAAGTAAGTTTATTTGTCTGTGCTTTGTTATAAAAAGAGCCATGCACTGAAACCAAAGAATTTGTACAAGAAATATGTTGGGCTTACTCAATATCCTTCATTGTGCTTGGCAGTTTCTTCTTCTTTTCTTTGCAGTATAGTATTATCAATATGCTTTTCTCTGTCATGGTGCTACGGTCTTCACTGACAACAGCCATATAGCATGAACATGATGGACAGAGTTGGAAATTACATTGAATGGTTCTGGGGCTGTCTCTGTCCATTCAAGCTGAAGGTTAATACATACATAGATACATACATACATAAAGTTATATATTTGTCTTTTGGAAGAGCTTTAAGATACATTGATGAATGCTTAACATAATTTAGTAATATATCAGCTTTTCCTACTATAGTGACTTCTAAAACCCAATTATTATTTTGGGAATATGACCCATAATTAACCAGCATGAATAGTGGGATTTCTAATCAAATTATTGTATTTGTAATTCAAAATGCCAAGAGAGCACCAAATTATATGCAATTAGAAAATCAAGATTTTTCAGCACCTAGTTGCCCAGACAATATTTATGATCACAGATGATTTGATGTAGAATCTATTTAGATGAAGCTACTTTCTACTGAAATCAATAGAAACTGGAATTGGGCAATGCTTCTGATCCAAATTTCTTTTCTATGCATTCAGTGAATGTGGGAAAGGCTTAGGGAATTAAGATGTTCATTAATGTAGCAATATGTTTTATTTTTGAAATTCAGAAATGAGATAATCTAAGGGCACAGCTGATTTATGCCTTTCATTTAATATAACATCCTAATTATATAGCAGCAAAATTATTCAAACATTAAATTTAACTTTGTCAATATTCTTGAAACAATTAAACTTTTGTCATATTTGCATTACTCACTTCAGAAATTTCACTTGATGATGTGTACATAATTTCAATAGAAAATCCTGTTTCATATAGTTCTGACAGTGCATTAGTTTTGTCTTACTATAATTGTATGTCCAGCCCTAAAAATAAATAGTAATATATGCTTTGTTAAGTATTAAAGCCTAGTCATCTTTCTGAGTTTTGCTAAATAGCTCTTGTAATTTCTGTGATTTCTGAGATTGTCCTCAATTGTATTTTAATATTAGTATGCATTTCTTTTCAAGCCTATAGATTTTTGGAAGGGGACAATTTAAAATTGCTTCAGATTTGGATTTATTTGTGAGTTTCCCTTATTTTATTCTGAAAATAGGCACTACAGAATTTTAAGACATTCCTTGTACTTACCACTTTCTATTTTCCTCTGGTCATCAGCAAAACTTGTTTATTCTTTAAAGCTTTCATAATATGAGTTCTGATATAGGGAGCAAGTTTTGCTGTTCTTTATATTCTACTTGTTGAAATTATCTCTTTTCTTCCTATACCTAGGTTTTATATGGAAAATTAAACTTCAGAGTGGGAGAGCTATACTTGATTGATACATCCTAAAATAGATATCATTTTAGAAAACAGGGAAAGTAGGACTAATTACAACTCCAGAAACAGTACACTTGTCACTGGGGGTGGTGCAGGAGAAAAAACTCTTTTATGTTTCAGGTAAAGGAGGGTCTGCCAGATAAATCAGCTTCAAAAGGATCTTTCCTGCAGATCTTACAATCTGGTCAGGGAGATAGACCAGCATTAACATGGGGCAGGAATTGATAAATGAAAACAAACATAGTGTAGAAAAAAATATTCATATTTTTATAATATTAATTAGTATGAACCTGTTGATGAAGGAATTAGCCTAACTTTTGAACTGGAAAAGGGATGATCTTAAGATGAAATGGTATTGTTTCTTTTTGTATATTGTAGTTTAGAATATTTATCTTAGTCAGAATGTGTACATGCTGATCTGAATATTCTTTGTATATTCAAAGTATGCTTTGAATAAACCTCTTGAAATAAAGAGGGCATTCAGTTGCCACTTTCAGTCAAAATATCACACTTTTTACTATTCACTCTCAAAAATCAAAGAAGTAACAATGTTACTTTCATATCAAGAAGGATGTAGATTGTGAGAGCATTAATGTAAAATGTATGGATGTGAAAGAGATTGCCAAAGACCAAAAAAAATAGAAGAAAACAAATTGGGTACCAGAAAAAATAATGGAAATTGCCAAGAAGAAAAGCTAAATCCAAGGAGAACAAATATCTCAACAACTGAGATAGGAACTCAGTCAAGAATTTCAGAGAACTGCTAGATGAGATAAGAAACAACACTATAATGACATCAAAGATAGAAACAATCATGAAAAAACAAATTAAGTCTTCTCAAAGATTTCTGAAGTCAGAAGTAAGTTCTAAACTAAATTTATATCTAAAGGATGCCCATGGAACAGATAGTAATTGATTCAAATATCAAACAAATATGGAAAAAAATATAATGGATTTCTCTACAGTAGATATATGAACATCTAAGATATCCTAGGAGGTACTTCCTACTTAATCTCTAGAAGATAAAGTTATATGAGCAATCCAGATAATAACAAAATGGAAGGCTGCAGGAACTGATGGAATTAAGGTTCTAATCAAACTATTGCAGCAAATCTGGAAAACAATATAGTGATTGGAAGAGATCAATCTATTAATATATATAAAAAAGGAGTAGTAAACTAGTATAATGATATATAAAATGATAGTAAAATGATATATACATAATAGTATAAAATGATAGTAAACATTTCTCATTTCCCCTAAGACATAATAAATTATTAACTTAAAATATCTCACCTCCTAAAAAATGTCTGGGCAATGGAGTGTGCATAAAAACAAGATGTTGGCACACTTTTCCAGGATCAAAATTGTATTCAGTTCCTGCTTATTGCTTGCTTACAAAACTGATTGGGAAAAAACTATTTCTTTGGTATTTCAACTCCACTGAGATTACTTGTGCATCATTGTAATCTCTGTACAGTACATTGTAATCTCTGAAAGTCGGACATAGGGTGCCAGATAACTGCTAATCATGTTTATGTATAAATATTTCATTAAGAGATAGGCTAATTCAGAATTCTTTAATCTGCCATTTCATAATCTTCCACAAAGCAGTTGTAAAGAAGTGATTACATTGTGTCTGAGACCTTCAGTATCAATATATTGTTGCTATGTGTTACAGAAATCTGATTCTCTCATATGAAGATAGGAAGCGAACATTTTTAAAGAGAATAAAGGAAAGGCTCCTCCCTTGTTACAGTCTCCAAAACACTACAGTGCTACTTCTTTCACATTTTGTACATTATAAATATCATTACCAACAGTATCAAGAATTACAGTATTGGCTGGAATTATTTTATTTTATTATTAGAATTATTTTATTTCCAAGTTTAAATCTTCAGCCAAGAAAGCTCATTGAGTTCACATTGAGCCAATTACTCTCAGGTCCAAGCCTTGCAGACAAGTGTGTTGGGGGGCGTGTTTCAAAAAAGAAAAGACCCCATGAAAGAGAAGTCTTATTTGTTTTTAACATGTGCTGCATTTTCTGAGATCATGCAATAAGCTGAACCACAATTAAACCAATTATCTCAGTCTGATGACCTTGAAAGAAAAAAAGATAGATTTTGCACATACTGTATATAATCAAAACTAACCAAACTTCCCATGTTGTACAAATGAGGCCACTAGGTTTGTAACTGGCATGGCATAGTTAAATATTATACATGAGTATAGCCACAGGCTGGTTTTAACATGACCAACGCAATGCGTTTATTTACATTATTTTTATTCTGCTATCCATTTTCAGATACTAGGATTTACTAGAAAATATAAGAGCTTCAAATATAACAAAAGTGCATTCAAATACAAAACAACAACAACAGGAAATTGTCTTCTGAACTGGAACACAGTTGTCTCTATCCCAGGACGGTCAGCATTGACTGTGGCTCTCCCAAATACTTAGGAATTTCCTATAGTGCCTTAAGAATGCTAGAATAGCATAATGGATGTTCTGCATGAAAAGCAATTGCCACACAGGTAATCCTTGATTTATGACTGTACTTGAACCCAGAATTATAGTTGTAAGTTGTTGCGGTCATTAAGCTGGTCACCATGTGATTTTATGACATTTTTTGTGGTGATTGTTAAGCAAAATGAAGGTTGTTAAGCAAACCTAAAAATCCATTTACCCAATGGATGTTTTTGTCAGAAACTGGAAGTAAACCACAGAAAATGGCAAAAAATGTTAAAAATTATGGTCATGTGACCACGAGATACTATAAAATGGAGTTAAAGATAAGCCAGTTGCCAAGAGCCCAAACTGCAATCATGTTGTCAGGGGGCAGGAGCTGTTGTAACTTTAAAATCAGGATGTAAGTAGCTTTGGGGAAGTTTGTCATAACTTTGAAACATGAAGCAACTGGTCCTAAGTTGAGGACTACCTGAATTGCTGAGCTATATTATCTTAACATTGTGTCAGACACTTTGTCTCATAAACCAGTTGAAACAAATAATGAGGAAAGGGGTTATTACAGTATATGAAATACTTCAGTGGACCCATATTAGGGCCAAAATGAAGATGACAGCACCAGTGGCTTTTTACTTTGGGATGGTGTTCCCAATGTAAAGTATAGGTTTAATGTCTGATAGAACTGGTTTTACAAATGAGATTGATCAGTAGGGTTTTGCACATTCCTTCCAAGAACCAATCTGTGTCCTAAATTTAAAATAAATAAAATTAGAGAAAGTTACTCCAAGTTCATTATCAAAACTTTATCATTATTACATTTTATTTTCCTTGCTTAATGGAGAATTTATTGAATTGATTTCAGCATTGAATGCACTTTTGAAGACCACAAGGGAAAATAAAGACTATAGAAATTCTCAGTCTTTACTATCTTAGCATTTGTGTGGCATACTTGGGATCAGCTTTCAGGGTTTTTCTCTGGAAATTTTCTGCAAAATACTACACCCATTTAATGAAAGCAATGTGTCTTGTTAACTTGGTCCCTAAGTTAAGACACATCAGCATTGGAATTTTCCTTTTACATGCCTTTTACAGGCTTACATAGAGGTGTAACCCTTGAACAATGAACCATAAATCACACATTTATCCAATTTCATGTTCTTTCTGTTCTTAACTGCTGAGGTGTTCCTAAGTCTTTGTCTCTATGGTAAATCTTTTTCTCCCCTTTTTGTTATAGCTCACAAAGCAAATATTTGTTCAACGGAAACTATTCAGCCCTACACATTTGTACACTTGCCATCTGTTTAATGAAGCCTCCACCCTCCTTGCAGGAGGCGGATACAGGCCAAGGACCTGCTCCGTCAGTTTCTGGATCTTAAATGCTTGAAGTTACATAGCTGAAGTTTGTTTTTGCTTCCTGTTCAGATTACTAACTGATAATGCTGGAGGAATGCAACTGCATAAATTTGTTTGGGAAAGGAGGAAGCAGGATCCCCTGAACCTGGCATCTTTTAAGTGTGTTTATTCCTGAAGTGGAGATGATAAGAACTGAAGTCATAAATGGAGGCTGGGGAAAATAGAAACCTAAATTCCTCCTTCTTCTTAATCCTTTTGAAATAAGTTCTTTCCAGTATTCTAGACTCAATTCTTAACACATGAGAACAATTTGGTCTTTTGGAGATATTAAGTGTGTAGAATTCTGGGAAAAATATACAATGGAATCCCGGATTGTGAGCATCTCGGTGCACGAGATTTTTGCAAGACAAGCAAAAATTTTTAATAAAATTTATTTCAGTTGACAAGCAGCAACTCGCAAGATGAGCACCGCGTGATGAGTTTGTGTAGGAAATCTCACAATGGAGCCAATGGATCTTCTCTCTTGCTGCATAAACAGTGTAAATTAAGTGAAAGGCATTCAAGAGAAGGACTCCCAAGACTTCAGACTCTGGATTCTCCCTCCAGGCAATCCCCTCCCCCTCCCCTCCCCCCTCTCATCTCTCTTGCACCAACTGGGACTGTTCTCAAAGTGAATGTGTGCATGCACACATGCACACAAAAACAGACAAACCCTCATCGCCTGGCAACATCCAGCCCATCCCCTGCTGCCCGTCTCTTTGATCCTCATAGCACAGAGGCAGGTTAAGATAAGAAACATTTCCAAACTGCCCAGGAAAGACCCCCAGAAAGACACTGCTGAGGGAAAAGGGAAAAGGCCATTTTGTCTCGAGTGACGGCAGCAGTGGATCCTCTGAGCCAGCAGGGGGCGCTGGACAGCAGCCGGCCTCTCAGCAGCCGAGGCCAGAGCCTGCCTTGAAGCAGATCCATAAATGCTGGTTAGTTTGTTCTATTTCTGCTTTATATTGTGTGTTAATCGTTGTTACTTGTTTCAGATGTTAGGGACAATC
>JANHZU010001710.1:162951-175184 GCA_032468055.1 Acrochordus granulatus
CAATTGTTATCTTAAAGAGAAAAATAGCCATTAATGCAAGTCTTTTGCTTTGTTAAAGTGATGTCCGATATTTTGTATACTGACATGTCACATCAGTTCTGAAAACTGAAGTCTATTGAATTGGAAGTTGCTCTCAGGTGAGAGAAGGTTGTCTCAAAGACTTTGGGACTCAAAGACAGAAGCCCATGAGTATCCTCTTGCCAGCAGTGATCATATTGCTTAGCATCAATGACAAGCCGAGGGAGACTACTTGCAATTTAATTAAAAGCTATCCCTTTGAAAGGTTTCTTTTGAAATTGGTATTGAGGCAGAGGCCGACAAAAGAGCATTATTCTCAGGAATTCTTCAGAGATCAGTGTGATACTACTGCACACATCTCTATATTTGGTTAGAAGATGAGAAAAAATAGAACCATATAGAATGTGCTTTGTCAGTACTTAAGAGATAATTTCATGTTTCTCAATGAAAACTGCCTTGCATTGTTTAGCTTTGGTAGAACAAATAAAATATGAATTAGAAGAGTCATCTCAAATATTTCTTCAGCAGGATTATGTGTAATGGGGGATTATTTCTTGCAAATGTAAAGGAATTTTGTTTAAAAAAAATAGTTTTGAAAATAGGAATTACTTGCATCAACATTTATCTGAAAGACATAATTTGTGAAGCTGTTTCTTTTAATTCAATGATTGGTAACTGGTGCTCCTGGTCATCAATATGATTTTGATATCCCCTGTTGCCTACTTGAGCTTTTAAAAATATTATTTAATAATTATAAATAAATAGAAAACTGGCATGCTGTACAATAAAGGAGCAGACTATTGCACCACCCTCAGTTTTCACTTGCACTCTCTGCTTCAACAGTAACATTTGAAATATTCTGAAATTCCAGTTCTCTAAAATTAGATTCTTATTAGAAACTTGCACCAATTATTCCAAACTATTTTTATATCACAGAAAAATAAATTAATTTACAGACTAGAATTTCAGAATCAATGTACTACAAGAGACAAATACAGTGAATTAATACTTATTTGTAGATACTTTCTCCAGAATTTAACTTTAAATCAAAATGGTTTGACATACCTTGACAATACTGGCAATCTTCCAAATGGTGAATAACCATCAGTGGCTTATTACTTTTTCAAAAAGAAAAAAGAAATATTAGAAAATAGGCTTTTCCTGTCATAAGAGATAAGTACAATGAATAATATATTATCTGTAAGTGATAAATTAAAAATTACTGATTAGCTACAGTAACTGCTCCATTTAAAAGAACAGAATCAAAAAATAGAAAGCTCTGCTGTATTTTCCTAATTTAAACTTATTTTTACCTTTGTTTTGCCTGATAGAGGCCTTCTTCATATGTTTGTACCCAAGTTATATCATCTCCCCATCCTAGGAGAATAAGAGGTTGGAGTTAGTATATATTTAACTGCCCTCAATATATTTTATATAACTTTCTGAAATATGTAAAATATAATTTTGTTTTGTTTATCATGGATTTTGTACATTAATTACTTAATAGTGAAAATTACTGAATATTAGATTCGTAGTTCATTTCTGTAAGGGCTTGTACACCACAATGCACTCACATGTGTACAAAGTGGTAGAATTATATTGGTACTTTAATTTTTTAAAACAATGTAGAATTACTCAGAAGTATCATCCCACTCTATTTTAGCCCAGGTTTATTGATAAAACAATTTTTAGACAACTGAATTTTAAGACATCCTAAACTTTTTATTATTTCTTTTGAGTAAGTTAACATTTATTTTTTAATTAGCATGTCTGAAAATTGATAGAATAACAAAATCATCATCATCATACCTCTTGAAAGAGTCTGGGGTACTCGCTTTTCCTTTTTGATTGCCATTGCAAAATTGGATGAAACAGCAATTAATATGAAAGATAAACTCACTGCTGAATGCATGTTTCCTTCCTTCTTTAAGGTAATCTCTGATAATAAAGATAAAGCCAACTTTTTATATCCTATTATCTTGAAAAAGCAAGTTTCTTCATGCTATTATGTATGTATGTATATACATACGTGTGTGTGTGTGTATCTACAATACATTTGGAAAATACTATATATACAATATGGCTGTATTCTTTAGGAATAAGAAATCAAATTCCTTTTAACAAATTGCTGAAGTTTACACTATTTTAAAAAGACCAGAATGGAAAGGCCACCAAGTAGAATTAACTGAAAAATTCATAATCCTTCGACGTATTGTGGTTTCATCAAGACAATAATGATGATATAAGATGGTAACAAAGTTATTCTGTAAAATTAAAATCACATATATTTAATAAATTCAATTGAACTTTTAAACATGTACAGTTGTATCTTCTTTGTAGTGAAATAATAGCTCCTTTCTATCTTTTGAACAAGTCAGCATGTTAAAAATCAGGTCGGGAAACATTTTCAAAGGGAAACCCAGAGAGCACATTCTAACTGCATGATATTTAAGTTCAATAATCATATATTAGAAATCTGATGCAGTTTGCAGTGGAAATTGTTGGGAGAGTAATAAGAAATTAAAATTACAGTAGTAGATTCCCATGTAAGTTTTCCTAGGATATTAATTATTTTCTGTACTAATAACATCTAAAAGGATAAGATATAATAGATTAAATAAAAAATTAAAGTATAAGTAGGGATCTTTTCAGATAAAGCAAACATAGAAAACAGTCTAATAGCTTAAAATCTTGTTTACAGAAAATGATAAAAAATAAATATTTTTTAAATTTTTAAAGGGATAATTCAATTATAATAGAAAAAAATGTAAATGTAACCAAAAGCCCTCTGATTTTTTTTAACATGTGCTGTAATGCCAAATCCAATCAGAAATTCAAGTATAAGCTTAGATCAACTTCTATATAATAAATGCGCAAGCAAGATTCTTAATTCCACTATAGGTGGTGAGGTCTCTCAACAACATTTCTTTGTCCTACTATTTGTGGCTTATTAATTTTATTTGGAAACTGTAGTGTTGCAGAATTTAACTCAGGTACATTTTCAGAAAAGACAACAGATACAATAGCTGCTTCTGGAACATTAAGATAAACAGTAATTAAATATATGAATGATTTATAGTACATTATGTTTATTTAGACCATATCCAATTCAGTGGTACTTCCTTCCATGCAGTACTAATATTGGTTTTCTATGCTGCCTCTTTATTTATCTCTGCAACTTTGAGAAGCACTATAATTCAGGAGGTGAAGGTGCATTTCATAAAGATGCATTTATTTTTATAGCCGTTCAAGGAACATTTTATTCCTTTAGCATTTACTGACTGATAGAAATTTTATATCATACTCTTTTTTAATTTTGTAATTGCCCTCATTATTGTTATTAAAGTGGTATGATCTATAATAAATAAAAGAAAATAATTATTTCCTAAGGGTGGGGGGAAGGATAGTTCCATATTATTTGAATGAGCTTAGCTCTGAGTGATTTTAAGAGCTCTCCTCTAAATCTGGGTCCAACCCTGCAAATAAAAGTGTGTTAACAATAAACATGATCTTAAAATCTAAAATGTTTTTTCAATTAGCAGTAACAATTTTTACAAGCATTTGTTTGTAAATAAATATATCTGATCTGTTAGGATAAAATATACCCGACTTCTCAAACTACTGTTCGTAAGATTGTCAGTGCAAAATCTTTAAAGAATGAGCTAGACAATATTTTTCTTAATGCTACTTAATAATATTTTTTATGGTGGACAAATTGCTGCAATAAATTTAATCTTTTCAAATCTATTTCCATTGTAATTCATACATAATAGCAGGCTCTCCTAAAAAATTTTTAAGAGAAAACTACAATGTGTAATTTCCTATCTGATGAACAAACAGTTTGGGCAATTTGAAATAAAGTATCAAGACTGTGGATTTTGCTCACCAGAGTTGATCTGCTGTCTTAGCGAAAGTTCGTTTCAAAGAAACAGATGTTTAGAGTGACTGATTTATAGACCTATGGTCAGCTGACCTACTCAGTCTCTTCATCTGGATGTACAACAGTGTGTTCACTTGCAAATAAGATAATAATGGCCAATCTTGCCACTGCATCGTCTCCCTGGGCATCTTAATCTTGCAAGTTCATTTTGGCATACTGAATAGTTGGATTTCTTGCCCCATTTTTGCCTGTATCAGGTATCATTATATTGGAAGTGAAAAAAGGTAGTGCTTTGTGTGCCTGTGACTTTTTATCCCAAATGGTTATGGTCTGGCTCAAGTTCAGTGAAATGAGAAACCAGCAATGAAAAGTTGGAACCGCAGGTACTTTTGTTTCTAGTGAATGACTGAGTTCAATGGTACTCTGAGATCAGGGATGAAATTAATAGGAAGATACAAGAGTTACTTTGTGTGAAAGAATGCAATTAAGAAATCAGGTGGGGGAATTGCAAAATGTCTTTCTTAGGAAGAACAGATAATTAAAATAAAGTAGAGTGAGGAAGATTTCAATTGCTTGAATATGTTTTTAATAGTTTCCCTATTTCTGTTGTTTGGTTTCACAGTAGTTAACTATGTTTAACACATTATTTCTGTTGTTTGAAAAGGCATTGGAAACTATATCCCTGGCCAAGATCCAAAGGGCATTGAGAACTCAATATGTAAATCAAATTATTTCATCATGCCTTCTTGGAATTCTTAGAATTATAGTCCCAAAATATCTGTTGGACTTTGGTTGCAATAGGATTTTCTGACCAGTTCCCTCCATGATTTCTTGCAGTTTCCAAAATATGCACTTGAAGGTTAAAGGACATTTTAAGGAATGAATGCAGCACTGAAATCATATGAAGTAAACTAACTATAATGAAACATAATTCAGACTCTGTCTATGAATCCAATATGTTGCTCCAGCTGAGCCTGTACTTCAGGATTGTCAGTCTCAGAAATTAGTAAACCAGGATTCAGTTGAGGCTAATCAGTCACAGGGATCTTGTATTCAACTGTTGAGGCAAAACCCCAACTGAGAGAAAAAGCATTTATTTATTTATAAATGTATATGCTCCCACCTCACTGTCAAGTTATTTTGTTTAAGGTTTATGGAAGTTCTAGAAGACCATTGGGCAGATTGTTAAGAGGAATGACTGTTAAATTCCTGCCTAATTTTTTGGATTAGGATGAAAATAACACAGAGATTAATTATGTTTATAGGATCAATATATGATTTGCAAAATTAAAAATGTTTTAAGGGATGTCCTTATATATTTTGTTAGGAAGAAAACTAGAGAGCATATTTTGCAGCAGCATTTTAATAAATTTAGGATTGATAATACAAATTAATTGTACTTAAAGAAATCCCAATTAGAATACTACCTAAAGAAAAGATTTTTTTTTTTGACAAGTCAAACAGAAAAAGATTCCATTTTGATGGGATAAGTTGGAAGGGTGGTTTCTGCTTTAAAATAACAGAAGTTTAGATTGAGTTCTGTTGAGAAAATAAGAGACTTTCTGGGAAAATTCAAGGAAGAATAGGAGGAAATGGCAATGGACAATGAAATATGTGATTATACAAATTCCACAACAAGAATAATAGAATACTGAAGATGCTGCCATGTTGGACGCTGCAGGTATTAATTTTTCTAAAATCTTGGCTTAAATAAGTATGATAAATGATTAATCTGGAATATAAATGGAGAAAATTTTTGAAAAAATTAAAGCAAGATGTGCTGTGCTTGCAAAAAACATATATTAGGAAAAAAAGATATAAAATATTTGAGTCACAAGAATTTTGGTGAAAAATGTATTTAAGCAGGAATGAAGAAGAGAGATTGAATTGTTTTTTATATAAACTCTCAATGATATACAAAACTTACATAGACAGGTAGCTATGGCAGATATATTGGAGTGGAAGTTAACTTACGGGGGCTAAAACTTATACTGGGAGTTTATGCCTTGAATGATGATAAAACAGCATTTTATAAAGGACTTATGGACTAACTATTGGACTTTCTGCATGAAAATTGGTGTCTCCTGAGAGATAAGAAAGTAGAAAAAAGACATGAAAAGGTAAAACTTCTGAGAAAAAATATTAAAAATACATAATGCCAAAGATGTTGACTTAATAGAGAATTATTAATAGAGAATTAATAAAATTTTGTGAGACTCAAAAAGAGACAAGACATATTGCTATGACAATTATGAGTAGTATATTCTTTCAAAATGATTATATTAAGACAAGGAATGATATTAAGAAGGACAAGTTAAAATGGCAGAAATTAAAAACTATCATTCTGGATAAAATGAATGTTTGGCCTAATATAATGTTTTTGTTTTTCAGACCAAACTGATGAACAACTGATGTACCATTTGAGATGCTACCCAAACTATTTTTCCTCTAAATCACTAACAAAGCTGTGGAAGAATTCAGTTTGAAAGAGATTATGGTCACATGACTGCCTGCACCACAAACTAGACAACTACATTTTAGCTGCTATGTGATATGTACTTTTAAAATTGGAATTAATGCATGCTTTAATGCAGTTAACCACGACTGTATCGCTTGTATCTATCGTGTATTTATATTTGTTCTTCTTTATCTTTATTTTATTTATTATTCATCTCCTTTAATGAATATGATAGTTTGAAATAACATTAGATCATTTATTGCAGATTAGGCTTGAATTTTTATGTAAAGAAAAATTTATAGAGCAGAGGATGACTGAATTTTAAATAATTCATTCAGTTTCATTTTAAGGAGAAGCTCAGACTCTCTGGGAATTTCAAAAAAATCTTAATAATTGCTTTTTAGCATACTGATTTGTTTTGATTCTAAAGTATCCATATGAAGTGAAAAATTTATGCAGTAATAGCTGTGGGATTCCATTGCTCAATACTTTTTTTCGGTTGGCAAGCTTTTTTCACCCATTTTTGCAGTTGCTTGTTTCTTGCTATATGCTGAAGTTCAGACTTGCCAGGCCAACACAAGAACATCACTTTTCACATCTTTTTATAATTTTGCCTTGAGCAAAATGAACGAAAAAACTGAAATTTTCAGGAGTTTTTTTAATTCTAGAAGCGCCATCTGCTGGTATATGGAGAACCACAAAACTTTGTAAGGTTTAAAATAATTATTGTAACTGAACAGTACATGCAAAGTGTTGATACAACCATGATTATCTTCAGTACTTTGTAGATGTGATATTTTGTTTTACTTTTCTTCCCAAAATTATCTTTTTGTGCTACTAGGAAAAAAAAATTCTTGCCTTCATTCTTCAATTTGAATCATATTGAAGACTTGTGGATTTCAATAAATAATATATTTTACATTTTTGAAGATTCCTAATTTTAGCATGAACACAGAAAAGGTGAGTCATGCATTTATTCATATCACTGACACATGAAACTAGTTAGTATAAGGATCTCGTACTTTACATTGTGGTTAAATCATAAAGCTGGTTTTGCTCAGATCTTGATTTTAACAAAGCTTTTGATAAATTCTCCTGTGATATTTTTAGTGAGCAATTGCTTAAATGCAGATAACACTGTCGATAACATTGTCATGTATGACTGTGCCAATAACTTTTTAAGGAATATGCTCTACCCCAAGCTTGTTAAGAGTCCTGATCTTCAAAACTTCAGTGATACTCCACTAAATTCAAGAATTGAGTATTTGCTTATTTTGAGATTGTGGAGCTGTTGTGAAAGTTGAGATGGTAACCACAACCATGTAATCAAATTCTCACCCATTGTTATATATGGCAATAACACACAATTATTAAGACTATGACTGTGCGATTGCAGTTGCAAACTTCTTTTTACATCCCTTACAGACATCCCTGGATTTCACCTGAAGTATTTCAGTTCAGCATAATCATTAAAAACAAGGAATTGGTAAATAATTAAGGTCCATTTCTGGAGCAATAGACATATTTGAAATAAAAGGAATATTTTCTCCCAGATATATGATATTGTGTTTCTCTAGCTGTATTGTGAAATAATGAGTGATTTTAGTAACCAAGGTTTTCAAGAATTGTTGAGTGATGGAAAGAATGGCACTAATGTGACTAAAATCAATTGATCAGAATGTGGGAATATAGTTTCAGTGATGAAATTACAGTTAATTTGCAGATAATGAAAGGAATCCACAGAAAATTTTAAAGTCAAGTTCTAGAGGATTAGTCTATGCACTAAGAATCTCTAGTTTTCTGTCTGCTATGAGAAATAAAGAAGTAATTTAATTTCCCAGTATTTAGACGGACCACAGGACATAGTGGCAGTGTGAAATTAATCAGCCAGATCTTTTCCTGTTCTCTTATACTTAATACTGTATAGGGCTTTTTAAAGTCTTTGAGGAGACTACTGGTAGAAAGATCATAAAAGCACATACTCCAACCTATTTTCTTCTTACTTTAGATTACATCAGTGTAATTATTTCTTCCATTGTTTTGTGTGCTTTGAAATCATGAGCCCAGTAATTGAGAGCGCATGAGAAAATCCGAAATAACCTTCACCATTATAGTTGAATTTACCATTGAATTAAAAGTATTGTCTGATTTGATGATGGCAAATGTTGATCTGCACTCCTTAATACATTGCTTCCTTTTTTAAAAAATCAAAAACAAAACTGAATTTAAAAATATAAAATGGAAACGCAGGTAGAAAAGTTACAAAGATGAGAAGAACAACAAGTCAAGTGTTACTACTCCAGAGTATTTTAGACTTTTTTTCCAGTGCTTACCTTTATTCTTATTTAGTATCAGTAAATAAGCATTTTGTCATATTCTTACTAACAGTGTCTGTGCACCTCGGTTTATAGTCATGCTGGACATATCTTCAGACATGCTGGCTCTTCAGCTAGGAAATAGAGATCAGCATCGCCCCCTACAGTTGTCCACAACTGGCAGGGGAAACCTTTAATTTTTTTCCTTATTCTTGCTATTCTACATAGCTTCCATCATGTGATACAAAATGATTTAAGCTATATAATCAAATGAAGGCAAAAATGGCACAGCTTATTTGATGTGAAGGCCCTGGGAAGACTTCTAGAGTGCACAATATACAGGACCATTCCTAAGAAGTTTCCTAGAAGTGTAATTCTTAAAAAAAATGCAGCAATCTGTAGATAGTTAATTTTTTTCTAGAATGCAACATAAGGAAGTTTTATTCTGAAAATGCTTAGCTGTGTTAGAACAGTCTGGAAGGACATACAGACCAGAGATACAATATGGTATATGCATGAACTATTTCAAAATTAAATTAACTCTTATTTTCACTGTTTTAAGTTTTAATACTGTATAACTGCAAAGGGAAAAAGTGATTGGAAATACAGCAAATTAGGAAATAATTATTACAGGCCTAAGGTGTGACTAGACCTAGACAATACATGTGATATTTTTATCAGCATCATGTCTTTCCTGTTTGTAGATCTTCCAAAAGTCAGATTATTAAAACTACATTGGCCTTTTTTTTAATCTGTCAACAGTTTGTTTATATTCTGCTGCTTCTAATAAGCTATAACTTATAAGATAATTTTTGGAATTCTCTTTATCTGCTTGCACTATAAAAGCTGATTATGAATACATTTTGCAAATATACTTATAAACCTGTTGCTGCTTCTCAGAGAAGCATTTTCTTGAAATTTGGCTCCACTGATAGAAAAATTTATTTCTTAGAGCTTGAACTTGAACTTGAATTATGAATGGCTTTATGAAACTTTTTCAAAGCCATAAAGCAGTCATAGCAGCTCAAATACTTCAAGACCTTCTTGTAATCTTCTAGGAGTAGATATATGGAAAGAAATGCTACCAGGATATTGGCACAGGTACTCAGAAAATGGCACAGGTACCCAGATGGACTTCAAGCAGCCATGTAGAGAATTCAAGCAGTTATGATTGCTTAGCAGCTTCAAGGAATGAATCTAGAATGGTCTCACAAAAAGTGACCTTTTCTTTGAATAATTTGCAGACATCTAATTGAATTTCCAAAAAGGAAAAGTTCATTTATGAGTCATTCTAGACACTTCTACTTAGAGGGACATTTGAGATAGGCAATAATAAAACTACCTGAATGTGTTAAAAACAATTAAAATTCACTATAACCAACTAGGATGAGGAAGTCCCAAAATCTGGAAGTAAACAAACCATTGGGAAAATTAATGTACAATAAAATACACACACACATGGACATACATACCTTTGTCACTCCATGTAGGATATCAGAAGTATGATCTTGAGGGAAACAGATGAGAATCTTGACATAAACAGAGAGAAATGAAATATTTTCTAAGCCTTGGAAGGATGAAAGGTAAAGCACAATCAGCCTTTTAGACCACACCAGGAAACCTATTCCATGGGAAAACTAGAACTATCCTTTAGAGATGGGATTTTGTAACAGAATTTTACAACAAGAATAAGGTTAACTGAGATCCATAAGGCAGAAGTTTTTATATGACCAATTGAAGAAGTTTTCTGGAATTTAAATACAACTTTATGTTTAATTTCTAGTACTTAATTGGTTTGTAGGTTAAGCATTTATGATAAAAGGGGGCAAAGTGATATTTTCAATTCTAAACAATAGAAACAGAACTTCAAAATACCCTCTCAATCTCATTAACCTGATTAACCAACTCTACAGAATATTAGTTTGTTCTATAATTATCAGATTAGTATTTTATAATCATATGTCTTGTTACAGAAAAGAAATCCTTCCAATAAATAGCCATCTTTCTGTTCCATAAAATATGTAGATTAATAAAACAACTAATTTCAATCACACCATTGCAGGAAATACAAGTTAGATTTGTCTTCAGGTTTTGGGAAATGCAAAGCATAAAGAGAAATAGAGATAATTGTGTGATTATTGTCTTTCATGCAAAATACTCTGATCACAAAAGCGTTCAAAAATAAGGCATCAATAAGATAACTGAAATTTGGAATGAGATACTTATAAGTGCTAAAACCATCACTGTTTGTGGTATATAAAACAAATATTTTTTGTAATAGTTAACTGGAAATGTTTTGCATATATGCTGGGAAGCTTAGTGCAACAAATATGTTTTGATTAATTGAAAACAAATTAGTTTTATCAACTATTGTAGAGTATAGAATCAAATAATATGACAGAGTTGATTTGGTGCAGTGAAAAACCACGGTTATTTTTTAATCTGCATCTTTCATCTGCTCCACTAAATATCTTTTTAAGAAAAGCCACACTGTATGTATCTATGGATGAATAACAGATAGATAGAGAGATGACATTGTAGGCATAGGTCAGTTTAACTTATTAGCCACCCTTGATAAAACTGCAGAATAATATTTCTCAATAATTTAACTGAGAAATTAATGAGGTAAACAAGGTGGGGGTAAGTACTATAAATTTATCTGAGAAAGTACATATTTGAAATTAATTGAATCTTTAGATGTTGACATTCTATATGTATATGAAAAAATACATGGATTATGGATAAGGAAAGTACAAGTGATTTATTACATGAATGGAGAGAGCAGTATTTGTTATTTCATGATTTGAAGTGAGGACATTCAGCTATTGGAAAAAAAGAAAGTGAGTTCAATTGACTGAAAGTGTTTTCCAAAGTTATAAAAGCACAAATTTCTTGTTATAATCTCAGCATAGAACTAGAAATAGTGAAGGTAATGTGAAAGTTAGTTTTAAATTGTTTTGTGAATGATTAAGAAATAGGGACTCTACAGGACTGAATAAGCCAAAGGAAAGGAAACTAAAAAGTACATTCTTAAAATATATTCTTAGGATTCTTCATACTGAATATATTGTTGGTGAGAATGAAAACATAATATACAGTACTAATATACTTGGTACTAATCTACCAAGTACTAATCTACTTGGTAGATTCTGATATTGCCTAATTTATGCAACATCAGCTGAGAGTGACCAAAGGAAAAACATGTTTCTGATATTTTTTTTCCTATTCAGAAACTCTTGGAAAAAGATATCTTCAGTTTTGTTGAGATACATCAACAGAGTCTGTGTCTTCACAGCATTTTAACCCAGCAAAATTTAAAGCCACTGAGATCACATTATTGATACTTCTGGAGAGTCGACAATTACACTAAATGGTTCGCTGCCCATGATCTCAGGAAGTACCAGGACAATATGGACCATGCTTTATTAAACCACAATTTTCACTTCCCAGAAAGTTAACAAAAGATATGTTTCAAACATGGCAGGCAAGCAGTGTCTGACAAGTGTATTAGGTGTCTTGTTTTCCAAATTATTCTTTCTTAGCTATCTGTTTTTTTGGAGGG
>JANHZU010001710.1:182876-193232 GCA_032468055.1 Acrochordus granulatus
GGAGTTAAAAAAACCTTTGTGTTTCATTTGAAATCATATATTTGATCTATTTCTGTTTCCCTGCATCCTTACATTCAGAAACTAAAATTTTTGTTTTCAGTGCAAATATGGACTACGCTTTATTCATCTATTGCAGATTTTAGCCCATAAACATTAGATTTATCTGTTGCAAAAACCATGTGGAGTCAGTCATGGAGACTAAAAGTTTATTACTCCAAGTTTTTGGGCTTATGCTAGAGCCCATCATCAGGGAACTTCCCTCTCTCCAAAACATTCCCACTGGGCTGCTCTATGCTTTAAATAGCTTCTAGTTGTAAATAAGTTGTTGATTACTTTTAATTGTAAATTAAGGGGCTAATTACTGTATTAAGTTGTTAATAGCTATTTCTTTTTATCAACCTGCCCTTGGCTCCTAAACACCTGGAAAGCAGGTAGTAAATCAGCACTCCTATTAATTGACAAAGGGCCTGTCTCCCAAGTTTCAGCCATCTCCCTAGTTATTTTCTTCCCCATTCAGCCAACAATTGTACGGCTGTAAAATTGAATGTATGTCCTTATTTACTGCAATGTGAGACTATCAATGAATTTGGGTCATCTTGTCTAACTGCTGCTCATGCTCTCATAATTGTAAGCTTTCTCTCTGTCTGTTCAACATAATTTCAGGGGAATCCATATAGGGAATCCAGTATTTGATGCTTCTCCCACCTTCAAGAGATCTTTGCATCACATGATTTGTCCTCCTATGGTTGCCTCTGGGCCTATGGGTACCCATTCATTGCAAGATGTCTACGAAATAATTTGGGGAAAGAAGAGGAGGAGGATGGGTAAAAACCATGCGGCACACCCTGCTGTACATTATGAACATGTCAGAAGCAGTTGAATGTCATTTTTGAAATTTATGAGTAAGAAACTTACAAGGCAGTTAGACAAGACGACCCATATTCGTTGGTAGCCTCACATTGCAATGAACAAGGACATATATTCACTTTCACAGCCACCATGATTGTTGGCTGAATGGGGAAGAAAATAATTAGGAAAATGACTGAAATTTGGGACATGAGCCCCTAATCAGTTAACAGAAATGCTGATTTACTTTCCACTTACCAGATGTTTAGGAGCCGAGGGCGGAGTGATAAAACTAAATAGCTATTAACAACTTAATGCAGTAATTAACATCTTAGTTTACAACTAAAAGCAATCAACAACCTATTTATAACTAGGAGCTATTTAAAGGATAGAGCGGCTCAGTGAGCCCTGATGATGGGCTTTAGCATAAGCCCAAAAACTTGGAGTAATATACTTTTGATTCCAGTGACGGACTCTGACTGGTTTTTTCAACATTATCCTGGGACATGGCTGTTTACTTTCACTTCTGAGATCCATTTGTGACACACAATGCAATAAAGTGAAAGATATGTTCTTATAAGTCATTTTGCTGAAATTTAATTTGGTGGGATGATTGGTGAAACCTTCCTAAAACATGTTTTAAAAGAACACTACAATAAAAAGTGTAGTAATATTTCATTTCAAAGGTTAAAATTCATTTTTCAGTTTTCACTTGAACAGAATACTTAATTTGTCAAGTAGGAGACCATCTAAAGTTCAGATATGGGCAAGTCATAATCATAAAATCACATGTGACTTCAATGCTTTTTTATGGATTCTGTCATTGCTGAAAATTAAAAGTATGCTCTATTATTATTTTGGGAGGACAAACATATAAAAACTGTAGTTGAAGGCCTTCCCAAAAAATATAACATATTTTTTATGTTATATAACATATTTAAAGG
Organism: Acrochordus granulatus; assembly: GCA_032468055.1. Taxonomy (NCBI): domain Eukaryota; kingdom Metazoa; phylum Chordata; class Lepidosauria; order Squamata; family Acrochordidae; genus Acrochordus; species Acrochordus granulatus. The sequence continues at coordinate 184,667 of JANHZU010001710.1, forward strand.
AGAAACATACTCCAAATCTCAGCTAAAATCTGGAGTAAGAAGTGGAAAATTCTGGGCCTATCCATAAAAATTATGTAATCTTCCCAGTTCATTTTGTCATCCATTGATTGTTGCCTTTACCCTACAAAAATATCAAGTGCAGTCCCATGGTTGCTTATAAGAGCCACCACTTATTAAGGAAAGTATAATCCACAGGCCTAAAAAATCAAATGGAAGGTTGGGTTGGGAGAGCAAGTACCTAAACATTTTAAGAATCTTAAAATTTGAGAGAAAATGTTTTAGAAGGACCTAATTCTTATCAGAACTATGGTGTTGGATTAAAAAAAATAAAAGATGAAGAACTTTATGATTAGTACTATGGAGTAGCAACTATGCTTCCTTTTCCATGGAAAGTATGATTTAATGAAATAAAATATTCTATAGTCCCAGATTTCTTGGATTACAACTCTCAAAATAACTTGCCATTGGTTAGGATGATAGGAACTGAAATCCAAAAAACCTGAATGTTTTCTGCTTGTCTTCCTCTGTTCTGGTAGGTGTAGCCAGAGTCCGTAGGGATTTTGGTTTCTTATATCAGTGACTCTAGTTTTGTCCCTCCACATGGATGCTAAACTGTAGATGTTAATGACTGAATTACCCCTGCTCACTGATTTTCAAATCCTATATTATATATATCTTCTCCTTTAACAGAATGGCAATAAAAACTATTTGCTTATGCTAATATCATTTCAGAGGCATGGTGGCACAAGTGATTAAGGCACTCAGCTTGCTGGCTGGAAGATCGGCAGCCTGAGTTCAAGACCCAGCATTGCAGTGCAGCAGGGTGAGCTCCTGTTGTTCCGCCTGAGCTCCTGCCAGCCTAGCAGTTTGAAGCCTAGCGTGCAAACGTGAGTAGATAAATAGGTACCACCTATTCTGGCAGGAAAGGTAACAGCATCTGGGTGCTTTGACATGCCGGCCAAATGACCATGGAAGCATCCTTGGACGAATGCTTGCTCATCAGCTTGGAAGCAGAGATGAGCACTGCCCCCTAGAATTAGTCATGACTGGCAGGGTAACCTTTACCTTTCATGAATATCGTTTCATTGGTTAGATGAATAAATAATCATAACAATAAATAATCCTACTTCTTTAAAGAATCACAGAGATGAAAGGGACCTTAGGTTTTTTTAAGCCAACCTCCAGCTTACAGAAATGTCAGCCTTCCAGAGTGGACCAGACAAGAAACATGACCACACTATATGAACTAATTCTACTTTATTGTAAAAAAGATTAAACATTAACAGAATACAAACCTCCTGCTATCTTTTGCAGCCTTTAATATTCTCTTTCTCTGACCATTATACAGTTATGGGATATGCTCTCTCTTATCTAGGCAGCATTCCTTTCCTCCATCTTCCAAGTTCATTTTCACATATGTTACAAGAAAGATCCAACGGTTGGACTCACAGATCATCTCTCAGACTGTTTAAAGATTTCCAGCTAAAGTGACCTTACCATTTCATATGACAGCTTAACAACTCATGTAATCAGGATGTTCTTCTTCAATATCTATCAAGAATCTTTTTCCTTGTAATTACAATCCACTGGGTCTAGGCCTATCTGCTGGGGTGTTTGTGTTTTTAACAGCCACATCCCATTTCTGGCTCATTTGTGGATGACAAGGCTACTCAGATAATTTCTCCATGTTTTTTATTTCTTTATCGTATTTAAACAAACACTCATTTCCTTAAGAGAGGGGTTCTGAATTGTATACAATAAAAATTTAAAAGCATAAAAATAATGTACACGATGTTTAAAAGACAAGTGGTATTAAACTTGATTAAAACGTGCGGGAGGGCTTCTAGGGTACTAACCAGTCCCAGGACTATGTGTGTGCCACAAGCAAGATTACAGAGCCACCTTTTTATACTTTCCTGAAGGCCAGGAGAGGGGCCCCATCTCTATTACTTCTGCTACAGATTATATCCATACTTGTGCTTTTCAGTCTTCTTATCCAGGTGAAGAACTTTTCACGCCTGTCTGCTTAATTCTATTATTTCAGGCCATTGTTCAAGCAAGTTTTATTTTATCTTCTTTACCTAAAATATTAACCACTACTCCCATTTTTGTTTCATCTACCAGCTACCTTATCTAAGTCATTAATACAACTTTAAGGTCAGGACATAGCCTTGTGACATTCCACTTGAAATCCTCCCTTCTGAGCTGAGATAGTCTCATTTATCACTGTCTCAGTGCTGTCACTCAACAAAGAGTGAGTCCACTTAACACTAATACATAGATAACAATACACATTTTTCTTATGGCAATTGTAATAAATAGACAACTCATAATCTTTTGGGTCATCCTTTTAGAGATATCACCATTCATGCACCCTCCCTGACACTCAGTGCATCTGTAACACACCCTCATGCATCCGTTCAATCCTCTATGCATGTTCCTTAAATCATGCCACTCCCCTGTGTACCTTTCCAACCCAAACTGCACTCTCATGCAACCTCTCTGACCATGTGGCACCTCACATACACCCTTGTGCATCCTCCTCAACCCATGTGATGCCTCTCTCCCATCTCCGTGCATCTTACACTCCCACACAGCCTCCCTGACCAATACAGAACTTCTCAGACATTCCCTCACAACTTCACATACCCTTTCTGAACCTTGTAACATATTCCCTACATACCTTCTTCCTACCTCCCCCACTTACCTGCCTGTTTCCTGGGACTTCTAACTTCTTGTAGCTTCCTCATTGACCTTCTTGGGGGAAGTTGGCCAGGGGTGCTGGAAATAATAATCATGTAATCAGAATTGCCAAACTTTGCTAAATTTCAATCCCATGGGCATTATGGGTCTTGGGTTTTGAACATTTTATTTAAGTTAAGCCATGTAAGAGGGGAGTGGTGTCTGAATTTTTAAAATGTTGGGCTTGTTAGCCAAAAGCTCGGCAGCTCAGCAGTTCAAGACCAAACACTGCCACATAATAAGATGAACTTTGGTTACTTGCCCCAACTCCTGCCAACCTAGCAGTTAAATGCATACAAAAATGGAAGTAGATGAACAGCATTCCCTGCACCTTGATACATAGTCATGCAGACCACGTGACCACAGAAGCAACTTTGGACATATGCTGGCTGCCTCAGCTGTGAATCAGACATAAGCACTGCCCTCTAGCGTAGGATGAGATTAGTATGGAAAACCTTTACCTTTTAAGAAAGTTGATTCAAAAAGTGTTGCCCTATGATGCATAATTTTGTCCATTTGAAGGTTTATAAGTAGACAAAATGAAAGTTTTTTAGTATATAGCTAGAATAATAGTTGTGAGGCGCAGTTGTACAAGCGGTAAAGAGCTTGGCTTGCTGGCTGGAAAGTCGGCCACCCAAGTTCAAGACCCGGTGTTGCCTTGCAGCAGGGCAAGCACCTGCTGTTCTGCCTCAGCTCCTGCCCACCTGGCAGTTCAAAAGCGTGCAAACATGAGTAGATAGATAGGTACCACCCCTTCTGGCTGGAAGGTCCATGCACCTTTGGCGTCTAGTCATGCCAGCCACATGACCACGGAAGCGTCCTTGGATGAACACTGGCTCTTCAGCTTGGAAATGGGGATGAGCATCACACCGTAGAGTCAGTCACGACTGGCAGGGTCACCTGATGAAGAAACGCTCCTATTGAACAGCAGGTAAGTATAGTCTTTGGGAGGATTTTCTCTACTATGAGTGCGTAATGTGGCTCTGTAATTGCTCTTCAATGAATGAAGAGAATAATTCCTATAACATGAATCTGATACATCTGAATGCAAGATGAATTTTCATTGACTATGATCTGATGAAAATTTCTGACAGAATAGCAGTTTGCAGTTTACTATAATATTTTTATAATACCTATTAATAAGTTTTGAGAGGGTCCCTCTCTGAGGGGGATGGGTGATTTAGAAATGTGATGAATAAATAAATAAATGTACTTCTGCAGCAACAGAGAAAATGTATTTGATGCTAATAGGAAAAAAAGCTTCCAAAATACTGGAATTTCACTTTTGCAAACCACAGCCAAGTATGTTCAAAAGTGTTTAATTCTTTTCTCTAGATCCAAAAAGAAGTATCTATATGCACGTTAACCATATATGAATTAAACATATCAGACTACATCCAGCAATGAGATTCATCTTTCTTTTCAAATTTTATTTAAATGAATACTTCTTTTATAAGTTAGCTTTGTTTATATACATGTTTCATAAAATCATAACTCTTCTGAATTCTGATTTTTCAGTTAGGTTCTAAAGCTGAGCCAAAAATACTTGGCACTGATTTATTAAAAAAAAATTCCACTCTTTCTTAGAGCCTCTCACTTTTGGCATTCAGATCCACAATAATTTGAAACCTTCTAAAATATGTATTACTTACACTCATTAAAAGACTATGTGATTTCAACACTGAAGGCCTGGCTTGGTTAATTAGCTAGAAAATGGCCTACAGGTTTTTGTATAATATATATGATGATCTGATGATGGCCTAATCTTCCAAGTGGCACAGATTTATATAGTCAATGCTTTCTGTGGTGGATTAACATGAATAGGTTTCCACAGGAAAAGCGTGCTTTAGAAGATTTTCCATAAACAAAGCTGTTGTTTGTTACAGTGGGGGTTGGGATGGAAGTGAAAGAAGTATTTTGAAGAATGATACTGTATGAGCAATACAAAACAACCACAATAATCCAGGGAAGCAATAAGAAATAGGAGGAGTATTATTTTTTGGATTTACGTAAGTGTTGGTCACTAAGTTCACTGGTGTTGTGATTGGATAACTAAGGCATCTCCAATAAATATGTGTTTTTTACTTTTCAAAGTTTTTTTTAATGCAAAAAATCAGATTCTTATAGACTGTGATTTTTATTTTATAATGTAGAAAAACTTTTGTTTGAAAATCTTTCAGTTAGCTGAAGAGTCAGACCATTCCGTTAGTCTGGTATACGGGTGTACAAGTGTTCAACAGCAACCCCTACAATAGTAGACAGGTGATATCTTCAAAGGGGCTCTCCTGTGACACATGCACGTTCATAGCAGGAGAGGAGGTTTTGGAATACAAGTATAATTTGGCCCGCAATTTTGGTTGTAAGTGAGGGTGATCATAAAGTGGATCACATAACCTGACTCAGTTTTAAGGCCATTTTTACAATGGTTATAAAGCAAGTCACTATGGTTGTTTAGTGAATGGTGAATGTGGCTGTTACGCAAATCCAGCATATTTAATGAAAGTTTTTTGCCGTTTTCTGCCAGAAGCGGCAAACAACATTGCAATCATACTGGAGAAAGCTAAATACTTCAAAGGAAAGAGCAAAATGAAGTTAAATTGAAGACTGTGCCAATCTTTTTCAAACTCGGAAACTTCAATTCTCATCATTTCCCAGCTGTGTTTGTTTTCCTGCAGACATTTTGTTATTATGCTAGGTAATATCATCAGTGCCTAGGACAGAAAAGATTGCTGGTTGCCTATCTGTTGCCAGTTTCATTAGGATGTGATTCCATTTTTAATTAGGGAATTGTTAATTAATTGTTTATCTAGTTCTGTTTCCTCATTGCTAATAAGTGTTGGTTGCTAGGAGAATGTGCTCTAAGCTATTTGTTTTCTTTCCTGAAACATATTTTTTTGTTTTATAAATGGTATGCAGAGGGGTTTATCTCTATATATCTGGATGGCTGATTTATTGGAATACTCTGTTTCCAGGAATTCCTTAGCATTTCTGGATTCACCTTGATCAAAAATGTCAATAATTTCACAGCTAAAATTGTGGCTGAATTGTCTATGTGTTGAGAGATTAAGGAATTTTCATTATATCTTCTGACTGCCTATTATTTCTTGTCTTTATTATTTTTATAAGTAATAAGCAGTGAACATACATAATGTTCCTTCTTGTCCTATTTTCCCTATAACAATACTGCTGTGAGGTGAGTATTGGCCCAAAATCACCCAGATGGCTCTCATGCCTAAGGCAGCACTAGAACTTATTCTCTTCTAGTTTCAACTATGGTGCCTGAACCATTAGACCAAAGTGATTAAGTCTGATGTTTATAAATGCATTCTGCCAATATTCTACCTTGCTTCTTATATGATGGTTGTTTCAGTCCTTATACTGTATGCTGTAGATAATTCCTTTTTTCCTTCTTTAGTTTCTGGATGTGTAGGTTGCTTAAGATGTTTTGGAGGGATTTGGTGAGCTTGTCTGCCACTGGGATGCCAAGAGATTATAGTAGTCTATAAAATTATTATTCTTTCCCCACTGTATAATAACTACTATATCTTTTTTCCTGTTATTGTTGTAGCAGTTTGTATTCCATTATATACATACATACAAACACACACATACAGACTACTACATATATTAGTTCTATTACATATATTGGGATTGGCCTGCCACATCCAGGCTGGCAGAAGGGACATGCTGTGGACCCTGTTGATTAAGGAATTCTGGATAATGGGGTCCAAGAGAGAGAGGGTTTTTTTGCCATGGCTTCTATTCTTTGGAACACTTGCCCCAAGATAAGGTCTGCTCCCACTCTTTTGGCCTTCCGAAAGGGCCTGAAGATCCAGTTCTTCAAGCTAGCTTGGAGCTTCAGTGGGAGTTCATCATCCTGAAGGTGGTGGTTGGATTTATCTCTTCCCATGTGCATCTTGCTCCCCTCTTTTTCATTTTGTTGTTTTACTTATATTTTATTATTATTTTACATTATTGTTTTATTTATGTCAATTATGAGCCACTTAAAGTCACTTTTGCAAGATTGGCAGCATATAAGAATGATAGATAGATAGATAGATAGATAGATAGATAGATAGATAGATAGATAGATAGATAGATAGATAGATAGATTTTACAGCTCTACTAGAAGCAGATTGATGCCTCATTGATTGGCATTAAATATGTTCTCTAGCAGATACAGGCCAAAGTTCCTGAAGTTACAAGAAAAGCTTTTCCAATTAGAATGCTTAGAGGTTAAAATATTGAATACACACAGACAAATAGAATATCCATAATCAATTTGTCTTACAAAATGCAGTTTTTAAAAGCTTTGTATTAAATTTTGGTTAACTTTGTTTTTCTCTGTCAATTAATGATGATTTCTGTTTGTATACTATATATCTCAAGAAAAGTACTAAAATAAAGTGTAAGTATCTTCTTAAAATATTGTTTTTATGTCTTGTTTTTTCAGTGCACTGCAATTACTAGGATTGTATTATCTGCAAACAACAGTAATTGCATTTTTGGCTACTTTCTTGTAGTACAAGAAAGTACACATTAATATATCAATGTGTTCTTAAACATTAATATTAAATAAAATAAATAAAATACACATTAAATGTGTATTTAAATAAAATACACATTAATATATCAATGTGTTCTTAAACATTAATATTACATTATTATTTTAAATAGCATTAGTCCTAGAAATTTTGTTTGGAAAGACCATAAAAAATAATCAGCTCTTTTAGCATAAGGGATGGGATATGGGATGAAGAGATATCTGTTCAACCTTATAGGGGATGAAGAGTTATTAAATTTGTTCACATTTGTTGTGATAAACTGAGTTCTTTATATATTTCTTTTTTTCCCTTTATTATATTCTTACTTTTTCTTGTTTCTTTTTTTCCTGATTTTTTATTCTTTGCTTCCATTCTATTCTATTCTGATTTCCCAAGTTTAGTTTGTATTAGTTTTTAATACTGTAACTAAAATTTTTAACAACATTTTATTCAACCTACCATAATTCTGTATGCCACAGATGCATTAAATTATAAGAATAAGATGATGGTACCTATTTATCTACTTGCATTTTTACATGCTTTTGAACTGCTAGGTTGGCAGGAGCAGGGACAGGAATGGGAGCACATCCCATTACGTGGCAGCATTTGGATCTTGAACTCAAACCACCAACCTTCTGACCAACAGGCCAAGCATCTTAACCAGCCACTGCACCCCCCAATGAAAGAAATTTGAGGGCACCTTAATTCAAATGGTCATGTTTTTCCTTATATCCTTTTTGGTAGTATGTTGACTTAATTATTGAGAAACTCTAGTTTTTAAAGCTATGCATATTATACTTAATTATGAACCAACTACTTGGATGTTAATATATTCAAAACATAAACGGAGCAGTTTTCCATTCTTTGACAATCAGGAAAAATAATCTTTAGGAGATGATAAAATACTGTAATTCTAGATACAGAGGAGTGAATTTCAGAGATGCGTGATTTAGCAAGTTTTCAGACAATTGTGTATTATCAGAAAATATCACATTACTGTATCACTCCTCTTGGAAAAAGGCTTGCTGAATATCAAAAGTCTTGATTTCCCTTTTTAAAAACTGACAAAATCAGGTGGATGTGAGATAAAAGTTGTAATTATAGATTTTTGTTTTGTCGTCGCCCGGGTTAACAAGGACCGCGCTAGATGTTGTTGGGGATCCTGGACATCTAGTGGAAAATGGGTTACAGGACTCCACTGGAGAAGGAAATGGCAACCCAATCCAATATCCCTGCCAAGAAAACCCCATGGACAACAACAAAAGGCTAAGAGAGAGGAC
>JANHZU010001711.1:29021-39243 GCA_032468055.1 Acrochordus granulatus
AGTTACTCGCAGTTGAATTTTCCCAAACTTGTAGCCATTTTCATTTGTTTGAAATGCAGACCTCAGCCTGAATTACTCTAATCACACTAACTAGAAATCCTAGGTATTAAGTATCAAAAATTTGGAAGCTATTGGGTGGTGAATCAGTCAGTGTATTATGAGTTTTCTTACATGACAATTGCAACTGTATTGAAGTAAATACTGTGTCTTCCTTCAGTTTTATTCAAACTCTATTCAGGTGGGCAAATAATGTTTTAATTTTAAACTACAAGATTACATCTAAAATACTTGCACATACAAAATAGAAATATTTAACTATCAACTAGAAACTGTTGCTTTTACATAATTGTCATATTGGGTTCTATGCAGTTTTCTGCAGGACTCATATTTTAACTGAATATTCAACAAAATGGGAATATCGTTTCATTTTAGTTAAAAATCTGACTAGCCTTTTTAAAATTTGTATTCTCTCTACTGTTTTTCTCTCTCTTTGAACTTCTTGTGAAACTTCTGTAATATTAATTTATGTAAGCTTTATTCATTTATTAATTTATTAATTAAATGTATATGCCACCGAAATCCAAAGACTTGCAAAACTTCTTGCAAAATTTATTTCCCTGGATTAGAAAAAAATCCCCTTAGCCTAGTGGAGTGAGGCATTTTGCTTCTCAGATGGGACTGCATTTTGTTTTGCATTAGGTCTGTGTATTTAGAAAGCATTCAACAATGTATTAAATATTACTCAGTAATTTAAAACCACTACTTTACCAGGATGAGTTTTAGTGAGATCTATAAGTGTTACTTATAATTTCTAAACTCTGGATAAAAAAAAAATAACTGCACTGTGTTTATAGAGTTTGTTTTACTATATAATTAACACACTGAACACAAAAGTGAAAGAAGTAGAAAAATGTTTCTGAAAGAAAAATGGCTTTATCCAGCATTATGAAAATAAAATATTATAAGACTTAATTGTCTTGACTAAGTTTTTGTCCCATTTCTTAAACTGTCTGTGTTAGGTAAGCATTAAATTAATAACTCTGTTTACATTTGGCCAAAACTGGACAGTGATGGAAAGAAAAAAATCCCCCTAACAGTGAAAAATAGTTTTTTAAATGTTTTTTCAATCTCCAATTCATTTCAGTATGCATCCAATTATTTTGTTAGAGCCTTTGCTCTTTTAAAGAGCTATCTGCCTTTTTAAAATACATACAAATTTGCTGACTGTTATTAAAAAGTATTGATTCTGAGTCAAATAATGCTAGAAGAGTTATACAGAATCTTCGATTTCTGGACAAACCCAAGAAAAAATATTAATTTAGTGCAGTTATAAGATGATAATCTCAGTGAAAATATTTATGTTGACCTACAGGATGAGGAAAGAGATGTTAAATTAAACGATCATGCTGAACAAGTGGATTGAAATGCATCTATGCTATGGTGAACTAGTATAATAGATAACCCATTAACTATTTGGGAAACCATATTTATCATGACCCATCTTTAGCTGATTTCTTATCCCCTTAGTTCTCCTGTTCACTTTAAAGTACAGTATGTCCTTTCATATGGCATTTAATGTATGAGAATTGTTATGATAGACAATCAAATGCTTTTCTCTCTACTTTCAGACAAACTTATTAAACCTACCTGTGCAAGGTTAGGATTGAATTTTGGGTAATTACACAGTGAAAAAGTGATAATTGGATAGATGCTAAATGCTGAGTGGTTAAGACACTGAGCTTGTTGGCTGGAAAGCCAGCAGCTCAAGTCTGAGACCCAAGTACTGCTGCGTAACAGGGTGAGCTCCCATCACATGCCCCAGCTCCTGCAACCTAGCAGTGTGAAAGCATGTAAAAATGCAAGTAGGTCAACAGGTCTCACCTAATCCAGTGGGAAAGGAAACAGTGTTCTATGTGCCTTGGCTTATAGTCATGCCAGCCAAATGACCATGGAAGCATCTTCGGTCAATGCGGCTTCCTCCACTGTGAATCAGAGATGAGCACTGCCCCCTACAGTTGGCCACAGTTGGCAGGGAAAACATTTACCTTTTTTAAAAAAAATTGCAGATCTTTAAGCTGGAATACATTTCTGTCTCTTAAATCTGACTGATATAAAATACATCTCAAGTTTTCTTCTGTGCTGCCAGTTATGATCAACTGACCAGGTAAGGTGTTTTCTCCAAACACTGAGCATTTCCATGAGCATGACATTTCTGCAGCTTTGGTTTCATTTCTTTAGGAAGGAACTTGTGGAATGTTTATTAGTACATGCATTCATCTTTATACTTTTACAATCTAAAGAGTCTTAAATCCTGTGATGTGCAATTACTTCTCATTTGTACTTCCACACTCCTTTTTCCCTCTGCTTGTTAATGTTTCCATTAAATAACACATTTCCAATAGCCAATCTCCTGCATAAATGTTGCCTCAGGGCAAGATGGTGCATCTGAACTCTGATGGAAAACATCACAATACAAACAATTTGCGTTAAATGAGGAAAAAAAACTGTATTTCTGGCTGAGAATTTAAAATGCCAAGCTCAAATATTAAGATATCATAAATATTGTTTTTCTTTATGTGACTTTAAAGCAGAGCTAGGTGGTCCTGTGTCCTGGCAGTCCAGACAGAAAGTTTCTGAGTACAACTTCCATTATCCTTTATCACTAGAGTAATTATGCTGCCAAGGATGATGGAAGTTCTATGTCAACTTAACTGAAGGGCACAAAGATCAGGAAGACCGAGTCTCCTTCTACATGTTGAATGTGAGAAGTAATTATTTGTGGGAAGCCCTGGTCGCTGTGCATTCAGCAACTGGATTTGTCTAGTTAAATAGCTGTAGACTAGGCGGGTGGAGAGTTACTAACAGATTGAACTCAAGACTGGACTTGGGACTTAGTTTTATCTTCTTTTCTTTTTGTATTGCATGGAATGGGTTAAAGGCATTCTATGCAATACAAAAAAGAAAGGAAAGGCAGCAAGAAAAAGTACCACCTGCAAAAGGGAAGGGCAAGTAGTCACGTTATGTGGGTGGAGCAAGATTTTATTCTGACTGCAGGGAGAAGAGAGTGGGGCTTGGCAGCTAGAGCCAGTCCCTGGATGACCAAGTCATCCCCACCAGACTGCAGCTGCTGGCCCAGACTAGTGAACTTCACAAACTTCTTTTGAGGGAGGAGGTTAAACCTGGCTGAGGTAAGGCACGGCACGGCACGGCAAAACCACACACCTTGCTCCCACCCATTGGGTTTGGCTGGGTTTCTCTTTTGCTTTGACTGAAAGGAGGTGCAAATGCCCTGTGCCTGTTTTCTCCAGCTTCCTGCTCATTCCTGCCTCTCTCTGCTGGCTCAGAGTGGAAGAAAGGAGAATGTTCAGAGATGAGGTCTGCTTTGAATGTGGTCTCTGACGAGGCAAATATGTGCTTGAGAGACTGAAAACGTCTTTCCTGCTTTTCCAGCATTAAAATCTTTTGCCTTTCTGCCTCACATGCTTTGTTTGATCTTCTTTACAGAACTTCTGATTGCCTGGTTATTTTAATTTTCCCAAATTCTTTTAGCAAATAATCAATGGCTTGTAGCAGAATAATTATCAGACTACTCTGAGAACTTTCACTATTATTGATCTTATGGTATCACCAGTACAACCTCAATATTTGAATTTTACCCCCTGCCTCCATGAAATTGGCTTTGACTAAAGCATCGGTTTATAAAGATCTATCTTCTCTGTTTACAATACAGGGAGTCCTTGACTTACAACCATTCATTTAGTGACCGTTTGAAGATAAAACGGCACTGAAAATAGTGATTTATAAGACTTTGCACTTAACAATCATTGCAGCATCCCCGCAATCAACTGCAATGATTCACTTAACAACAGCTTGCCTAGCAATGGAAATTTGTGATTATAAGTTGAGGACTACCTGTAGTCCAAGAAACCCATCAGCATTAAAACATTAAGAAAAGAGTGACACAAATTGAAATGACGTGTAATACCTCTGCAGCTCTTTCAATGTTTCCAACAGAACTGGATTTCACTGAGATTCCTGTTACGTGTGACCCTTAGAACAGGAAAGCTCTATTCATAACTGTATTTGGACTCATAATCTCCCCTTCCTGTTGCCCTTTCCATGCTAAAATTAATTTTCCAGAATGTGTAGATCCCGGTATTTTGGGCTATAGCCACTTTTCTTTCCTGAATACAATTACTTGGGTTTAATCATGGTAGTTGGTCACTCCTTACTCAGATAATAATGGGTAGTTCTAGGCTGCAGCACCCCTCCACTGCTCAGCTACACGTCTGCTGTCGCACACTGCAGCACCCATTCCCTCTATAGTATTAACTTGCCTGCTGCTTGGAAGCTGCCTAAAAAAAGGCTTGTTGTGACTAGGACTTGCAACTTCCTGCTGGTTTCCCATTTACTTTGCTTATTGACAGGAAGTCGCAAGTTGTGGCCACATATGATCCTTGCTTAAGGACCCATGATCCTCACTTAACAATGACAATGAAAATTGCCAGAATTTCTACTGTTAAGTGATGTAATCACATGACATTATAATGACCACAGTGCTTAGTGATGGAAATTCTCATCCCAGTTACAATTGTTAAGTAAGGATAACCTGTAATAAAAAAGCATAAAGCCTTTTATTTAATTTAATGGTCCCTGCATTTTCTAGATGCCTATATTGTGGTCCATGATTGTGAAAAGTTTGACAATGTTATGAAGGATACAAAATATTTTTCTCAGGCAAGAAACATGCAAGTCTGGTGTGAGACTGATCAGGGACATACATACATATATAAAATATATTTTATATATATATAAAATAAGGTAAAGAAATATAGGATATAGACTAAAAGAAAATATTCACTCTGAGTATGTGTATATGTATATATATATGTGTATGTCTATATATGTGTGTGTGTGTGTGTATGTGTGTGTGTATAAATTAAATCTGAATATGCCAAACATATAGAAAAGAACCATACCCATGTTTTTTTTGCTTTTAGCTTTGTAAAAATACAGATTTTTTTCAGCCCATTTCAACCCATATTAATTGATAATAATTGCAAACATGTTTTAAAAGAACGGTACATGAAGAATATGATACTCAATAAAATTCAAAGAAAGCTAACCAAATTGCTTAAAAATTCTGTCCTTTTCATAGAAAGCAACCCTGATTGTTCATGTTAAAAATGTCAATGTGACAGCTAAAATTTCAAGAAGTGGTAATGGGCATTTTGTCTTCAGGATATTTTATGGTTCTATCTTTTTTCTAACAATCTCTGTGCTTCTTTCTGACTTGAATACATATGTGTATTTGTATACAGTGGAATGGATCGTTACAGATATTTCATCTTCAACCAGAGAAACATGCTGATATTAGGGCTGTTCCAGATAGCTTGTGCTACAGTTTGTATCATCAGTGGATTAATAGATGGTGCTTTCAGAAAGGAATCAGCATTGAGTAAAACCAAGATACCCATTTGGGCTGGAGTGGTAAGCTACATTTTCTATCTTCCCTTCCAGAATTTATTAAGAATTTATAAATTCCAGGGACTTGCTGTTTCTAACTCCACACTCAGGCAAATAAGATGTCAATTTCATATTAAGATGTACAGCCAAGTACATAGCGTTTCAAATAACAATTTGATTGTTATCAAATAAAAAAGATTCAGGCATAATGTTTCTACTTGCTTTAGAGTGGCAGACAGTTGGTTTCTAGGTGCCAAGATATGCCAGCTGATTTGCTGATTTCTAGGGATGCACACACAAAAATATATACAGTATAATATACAGTATATATATATATATATGTACAGTAATGTAAAAAAGAAAGTACATCCTCTTTGAGTTCTATGATTTTATATATCAGGACATAGGAAAAATCATCTGGTCCTTATCAGTTCTTAAAAATAGGTCTATACAACCTCAGATGAATATAACCTTATTATATCAGGTCATCCTTTATTTTACAAAAAGACAGCCAAAATGGAGAAGCCATGTGTGAAAATCTAGGTACACCCTTACTGCTTCCATAGGTATGAGGAGGCTAAGTAGCAGACAGGTGCTGCTAATCAAGTGTGTTTGATCTACTGATCGTCAGCAAGTGTGACTACCTCTATAAAAGCTGAAGTTTTAGGAGTGTGCTGATCTCCAGCACTGTTAACACAATGCCAAAGATATCAGCAATGATCTTAGAGAAGCAACTGTTGCTGCCCATCAATTTGGGAAGTGTTATAAAACCATTTCCAAATGATTTAAAGCCCATCATTCTACAGTGAGGAAGATTATAAACAAGTGGAAAACATTTGAGACAGTTGCCAATCTTCCCAAGAGCGGATATCCCAGCAAATTCACCTCAAGGTCACACTGCGCAGTGCTAGGAGAAATTGCAAAAAATCCAAGAGTGATATCTCAGATTCTACAGGCCTCTGCTAACTTGTGAAATGTTAAAGTTCATGACAGTACGATCAGAAAAAGTTTGAACAAGTATGATTTGTTTGGAAAGGTTGCCAGGTGAAAGCATCTTCTTTCTAAAAAGAACATGGCAGCACAGCTTAGGTTTGCAAAGTTGCATCTGAACAAATCATAATAATTCTGGAAAGCTGTCCTTTGGACAGATGAGACCAAAATGGAGATGTTTGGCCATAATGCACAGTGCCATGTTTGGCAAAAACCAAACACAGCATATCAGCACAAACGTATCATACCAATCATCAACTATGGTGATGGAGGCATGATGATTTGGTCTTGTTTTGCAGCCACAGGACCTCGGCACCTTGCAGTCATTGAGTGACTCCTTGGTATACCAAAGTATTTTAGAGTCAAATGTGAGGCTGTCTGTCGGAGAGCTAAAGCTTGGCCAACAGTGGGTCATGCAACAGGACAATGATCCCAAGCACACCAGCAAATCTACAACAGAATGTCTGAAAAAGAAAAGAATTGAGGTGTTGCAATGGCCCAAAGTCCAACCCTCAACCTGAATGAAATACTGTGGCTGGACCCCAAGAGAGTTGTGCATAAACAAATGCCTACAAATCTCAGTGAACTGAAGTCATGTTGTAAAGAAAAGTGGGCCAGAATTCCTCCACAATGATTTGAGAGACTGATAAAGCCATAAAGAAAACCATTACTTCAGTTAATGCTGCTAAAGGTGATTCTACAAGCTATTGAATCATAAGGTG
This sequence comes from Acrochordus granulatus, assembly GCA_032468055.1. Classification (NCBI taxonomy): domain Eukaryota; kingdom Metazoa; phylum Chordata; class Lepidosauria; order Squamata; family Acrochordidae; genus Acrochordus; species Acrochordus granulatus. The sequence continues at coordinate 36,200 of JANHZU010001711.1, forward strand.
TATGAGTCTTTCACACATGGCCTTTTCATTTTGGCTGCCATATTTCAGCTATTGGCACAATTCCCTAGGAAGGAATAACCTTCTGTTTCTGATTTCTGAGTCCTGTATGAAAAGTGAGCTCTGAATGGGCATATAGAAATAATTTTTTTCCGAAAGTGTTATCTTATGATCAGCAAAGAGAATTTAATACGATATAATCTAACTTTATTGAGGATTGATTTATGGAAATTTGTGTCTGAGCATACTGCCTACCTCTGTCCTGGTCTGGGTCTTGAGATATTTCCTTGTCTCAATTTAGCTCATCGTTTTTTCCTGTTCCCTAAATGTCAAAGGGCATCTTAAAATTAGGAGAGGAGAATAACAACATTTGCTGCATTTTATCACTTTTTATCACATCATGATATCACTATCATTTTATTTATGATTTTTAATAATAGTATCCTATACATAAAATTAAAGTTTCTTTTGAGCCAAGCGTGAGCCCTAGAGAATTCATACACATATCCATGAAGTTTTCTTGGAAACAATATGGAAATGATTTTTTGTTATCTTCTCCCTCAGATATTTTTTCAGTTTCTCGTCTATCTTGCAACTCCTCCAAGTCCAATCAGACTATTAATCAGACATGACACTCCTTAAATTCTGAGCCCAAACAAGGGCAGCAAGATGCTGGTACCCCTGTCCATAGAATTATCTACTATAGTTGGCCAAGAGGGCTACATAAATTTTTTAGTGTGGAGATTGCCTGTAGTTCCCTTTGCTGATAAAGTAGGCTTCATGGATGAGAAAAAAAAACTTTGAGGGGCTGCTAAGAAATAAAATCAGACTTTTATCACTTTATAGTAGTTCATAAGAATGTCTCTGGTTGATCTATATATCTGTGGAACAAAAGAGCCAGACTTTTGTTATGTGCTAATTTACCATAGTACAACTTTACATTCATGGTTTTTCACTTTCTCCCTCTGTCCCCTCCCCCCACTTTTGGTTTCATAGTTTATGAGCATTCCTGGAATTATGGCTTTAAATTCATCTCAAAAAAAGAATCCAATTCTGGTGAGTTCCTATAGGGTTTATTTGTTTAACAGTGGATTTCAAAACACAATGTGTTATAATTTGAATAATAATAATTTCTTAACCTATATGCCACTCAACTCTCAATTATTTTGGGTGGCTCACAACAAACAAACAAAAAAATTACAATCAAATGAATCAAATGGAAAAGATCCCTTCAGTGCACTGCACACAGAATCAAATACACTGGTTCATATTTAGATATTCAGTTATGATGTGAAAATAGATTTTAGTTGTCTTCCTCGAAGTAAGCAAGTAAATAAATAAATAACATTTTTTTCTGTGTCCCTCATACAGGTGAATGCCATGATAATCGCTTCTGTATTTTCCTGTTTTACCACTTTAACTATAATAATTTATGCCTCTATGACATTAGAGTATGGTGAAAAATATGAGGAGTCCAATATCTCCTCTAATCACCCAGCCATTGTAAGTAGCACTTTTGTATCAAATATTCTCCATTAAATTCCAGTTCTTTCATAAAATTGCACAATACTGTAGTTCATGCTCCAAGTGCCAGTCTGAGTGCAAAGGGTACAGCTGGGTCTCACTCTGGTTCCTTTAGATTATTTGGACCATAGGCCCTGTCATCGCAGGCAGCACATGATAGATGCTGAAATCTAACCTATTTGGAAGGTATCAATTTGAAAGATCTTTAAACTCTGTGGTGTATAGTGCATATTGAAATAGCATCATGCTATGTTGCCAACCGTATAGCGTACAGGTACTCCTCAATTTACAACTGGTCATTTAGAATTAAGGTACTTACCTCACATCTGAAAGCAATGCATCTATGTACAATAGTCCTTGACTTATGGCCAGTTACTTAGCAATCATTCAAAGTTACGATGGACTTCCCCAGGACTACTTATGCCTTGGATTTGAAGTTTTTCCAGGTGCCCCCCATAGACACGTGATCACATTTTGGACCCTTGCAACCAGTCTGTATCATGTGACTGTGATGTACACTGTTTTTTTCTGGAAATCAGTGTTAGTTCCATTTTCTGGCAAAAAACACCAATTGAGGATAAGGGATTTGCTTGATGACTGCCGAGTTCACTTAATGACTGCCGTAAAAAAGGTTGCAAAATTGGGCATGGCCATGTGGTGCTCCTTTTAACACTCAGCATGACTTATGACCATAATTTAATTCAAATACCCCTCCATAATAGATGATTATCCAGCCTGCTTGAAAATTTGTAATACTTCTATAATATTAAAAGAAGCAACTAAGAATTTTGGATATATCTATTTCAATCATTCTGCAGCTTTCACAGTATCAGTGGAAAAAATTCCCATTTTCCCACACATTCCCAATTCTATTCCAGAGTGGTGAGAAACCTCCAGGAGTCTAAGGAATGTGAGGAAGATGTCCCAGAGCATAATAATAAGCATCTACAGTACTTGCATTGTTTCCTTTTATTTTGATAAAACATGTGTGTGATTTTCTGTATTTTGAACTGCAGGTATTTGTGCTGGGTAAATTGGTTCAAGGAGCTAACATTACAATGATGATTTCATCAATTTTTAGTATATTTATTATACTGGTGATAGTGTATGTCAGCTGCCGAAGTCTTCCACATTGTTCATGCTATGACAGTATCACTGGACTTGTAAGTAGCAACATCATCAAGCACAGTGTATTCAGCCATTAACGCATCACACCACTCAAATTAAATGACTGTGGATGTCAACCATCTCTAGAAAGCTTGTATCCCCTATAAATTATTGTGACCTTTGCAAAGAATGGGTAATATATACAGTGGTGCCTTATAAGACGAGATTAATCCGTTCCGGAAGAACGCTCAGCGGAACGAGGTTTCCCATAGGAAACAATGGAAAGTCGGATAATTCGTTCCACGCCCCCAAAAATATTCACCAAAAATAATTTTCAATGGAATTTGAGGTAGAAGTGATTGTCCCTAACATCGGAAACAAGTAACAATGATTAAAACACGATATGAAGCAGAAAT
>JANHZU010001711.1:59167-74592 GCA_032468055.1 Acrochordus granulatus
CTGGGTCTCAAACTCGAGTTGACCTTCCAGCTGACAAGCCCAGAATCTTAACTGCTCGCACCATTGAGTTAATAAATTATTAATAATTTAATAAAGGAATAATAATTTAATAAAGGAATGCTATCCCAATAGTGAAGCAGAGCACTGAGAATATCAAGATCTGGACAGCTTACAGTCATCAAGGGAACAACAGATTCTGGAACTGTACCAGCAAATTTTATTGGAGAATTTAGGATATCCATTTGTGAGCCAAAATTTAAACAAAGGTGGCTTGTGTAACCTGACAATGATTCTGAACACATACATGAATCTATGGTATAATGGCTATAGTGACAAAAATGTCACATTTTACACTGGCCAAATAAAAGCCTCAACTCTACTCAACTAACATTGGGGCAACAGTTCCTGCAAGAAGGTCTCAAAATGTTACCTAATGAAACATCTGCAGAAAAACAGTCAAGCTCGGAGAGCACCTAGGACTCCACAATTCAACCCTGAGCTATAAATATTCTCTTTTATTGGTCTCAAAAGGATCAACAGGTTGAAGCAGTTCATGACCCAAACACCTTTAAATAGATGGGCAGGACTGATCAACAGGTATGAAATCAGCTGAAGTCATTTTGCTAAAAGAAGTGCTGCTTAATTCTTACGTTGTGGTGAAAGATTTAGGCTCTGGATACTGTTCTTCAATTATAGGATTTCCACAGGTGAGGAAACAGGTAAGGTTTATATAATCTAAACCTCATCTAAACCTCTCATCTAAACCTAATTTATGAGCATTGTCTGTATATTGTATGAACATTTATGCTTATAGCAAATTATATAACTAAGAATATTGCTTATTTTACAAAAATAAATTGCAAAGGTGTTATGGTACTATGTTCAGAGCCAAGAGAACCAGAGCTTGAACTGAACAATGTTAACTGTTTGAATCAACTATGAACATCCACCACAACAGTTCAGAGTGAGGCCATTAATAAAAAAATGAAAAAGCCTATTTCTTAACAATCTGAAAAAGGTAGAAAGGTGAAAGCTATCTTTTAAGACTTTTATTTCCTTTTAATAAATTGTCTTAACAAAAAAAAACAGTCCCCACCCTATGGAAACCTCTCACTTCTGAGATTCAGCAGGTCCCCACCCTTCTAATGTTCAGAAAACCTGGCTCCTCCCCAAATCAGAATGAGGCTATAGCCCAGTGATTGTGATAGTGTATGGACTGAGGATATTGTTTTAGGGTGTTATTTTTTGGAGATGTTGATCTTTACTACTTTTTAACGTTTTTATTGTTCTTGTTATAAGCTGTCAATAGCTTGTTAGATATTCTCTCTTGGTTGTAATAATACATTGGTATCTTTCTTCTTCCATGTTATTTCAACCTCATGTTGAAAAAAGCAAAATGTGACTCAGAAGCTTCAGAATAACATTATTTTCAGTACCATATCAAGTATTACAGTTAGAAATCTCTAGCTTCAAGTGTTTCATCATACCACCAAATAATCTACTCTTGGAAGCCAAAATTCTAATCTAGGATTATCATTGTGCAAGACCAATGAAAAGAAATCTTTCTTCTAAACAAAAAGTTTAACTCTCCAGAATGTACAAATTACATTACAAATTCTTGATATAATTGTTTTAAAAATGAACAAGTTCATTTAAAAGTTGCATAGCTCTAATAAAATCATCTGACAATTCAAAGAAATGATTCTGCTTGAACCATTATTCAAGGAAATTCAGTTATAGTAGCTCCTGTTAAATATATCACGATATAAGAAAAGTATACCTTTTTGTTTTGAAGTCTCACACAGTGTCTAATTTCCGCCTAATATAAAAATATATTAACAGCAAAGGACAAACTTTGTAGCCTATTCTTTCATTACTTTTTATATAAATATTCAGAACTGCCACTCTTCAATTAATGATCTAACTTATTAAATATTTAGTAATACCAGAAAACTATCAAATTCTGCAAGATTTTTTTTTGATGAAAAAGAATATGTCACAATATGTACTGAATTTAACTCCAGCTGAGTGGCCACACAAAGTATTATTGAATAGTCACTCTTAAAATGATACACTATGAAATAATATTTTTAAAACAAAGAAACCTTAATTTAGTAGATGAGTACAATAGAACAAATTTCTCCAGCCATACAATATTTGCCTTATGTCATTTGCATAATGAAGTCATTATGTAAATAGGGTAAATTATTGCAATGATATACTTTCATATTTAACAATAAATTTTTACATCTGTAAAAAAGTCATAATTAGTGTTAAAATGAGATTTAAATGGAGTTGTGTAGAAATGCATGTGAAGCCATTTAACATAATATAATTTTGTACCTTTGCCAATTTCTCAGGAATAAGCTCTTCCTTTGGGCCTCCAATTTCTTCATCATCATCATCTTTTTTCTTTTTCTGGTTTCTTTGTTGCTTCTCTTTTTCAGCATTCTTTTTCTCCTCTTCTAGTTGAGCTTTTTTCTGAGCTCTCCTCTGCTTATTGCGTAACTTCTTTAACTCTTTATCGGACATATTTGCTTTATAGAAAAACACACTATTGAGAAAAACTGCTTTTTATCTACTTCTCAAATTATGCATCCATTTGTTTTCTAGTCCAAATCTTTTAAGTTAAAAATGAAGCAACTTGAAAGTTATATAACAAACTACCTAATTTGATGTTCTTCAAAATACTTGTACTGTTATCCTCTAGCATTGGCATCTTTGAGGGAGGTGTGATTCTGCCTATGTTGAAGGAAGCAGAAGTAAACACCCTCTTCAAGAAGCCTAATATTATAGGACTAACAGTCCTGGGCAATTGTTTACTCAGTGTTCAACTTTTCCTTTTAAGGTTGTTGAATGTCCTGAATGAACCACAGTCTAGATATTTTCAATAAGATTTCAATACTGAGAGAGCACTTCATTGTCCTTGTTCATGATCTCTGGCAGAGCCATGACATGGGTGATAACATCCTTCATTCCACTATCTACGAGGATTGGAGGGGAGCATAGTGTTATAGGAATTCTCTTCCTATCTCTGTGATTAGTTCCAGTCAATTTTTAAGGAGGTTATTAACAGATTGAGCTCAGGGCCTCTGATGCACGCAATTCCATGGAACTTTTGAACTCCTGTTTAACATTTGCATGATACCAATAGTTGAAGTTATTAGTCAGTTTGGGTCAGGTATCATGAGTATGCTGATGATAAAAAGGTAAAGGTTTCCCCTGCCAGTCATGACTGACTTTAAGGGGTGTGCTCATCAGTGTTTTATAACCAAAGAGCTAGCAATGAAGATGCTTCTGTGGTCATGTGGCCAGCATGACTACATGCCAAAGTGAATGGAATGCTGTTACCTTCCCACTGAAGGTGGTACCTATTTATCTACTTTCATTTTTACATGTTTTTGAACTGCCAGGTTGGCAGGAGCTGGGGCAGGAATGGGAGTTCACCTTGTTACATGGTGGTGCTTGGGTCTTCAACTTGAGCCGCTGACCTTCTGGCCAACAAGTCCAGTGTCTTAACCGCTTGGCCACTGCACCCCCCATGCTAATGATACTCAGTTGTATAAGACTTCAGGCCAACCAGCTGATGTCAAGTTACTGTCTAGTGTGCAGAAGCTGTGGAGGTCTGAATAGGAGGAAAGACTCAGCTTAACTCTTGTAAGACAAAGTGTGAATATTGGAACCAAGTCCCAGAGATTTTCCATGTTTAGTTCTGAAGATGGCTTTATTAGAGACTGATGGCACAATTTGGATTTTCTTCTGAAATTGCAGCTCTTGCTGAAAGAGCAGGTAGCAACTGTAGCCAGATTCATTTTGTCTTCCAGTTGTACCTGTTTCCGAACCGGGAGGCCTTTTAGACAAATACTCATCCCTTGATTATGTGGACTTTACATGTGGATAACTGCAGTATATTCTACATGGGGCTGCTCTTAAAACCATTTGAAAGCTGTAACTGGTCCAGAATGCAATAGTACAAGCAATTAAGGGGATGCTACAACATACTTACATACTACGTCTATTTCACAGGCTGTACAAATTACCAGTTGACTTCAAAGTGCTGGTTGTCCTACACAACTGGATGTAGCTGGCATGCTTTGGGTCTTATTGATTAAATCATATAATTTGATGGGAAGACAGCTTTCTTTGTCACAGAGAATGAATTCACTCCTTCCTCCAGCCAAGATTTCTATTGTTTCCTACTCTGTCCTCATTTAAAATGCTCCTAAAAACCTGCCTCTTCCTCCAGGATTTGGGATAGGATAGTGGCAAACCTATTACAGAAATGTTTTATGTTCAGTTTATATTTTATTGCTTTCTGGATATTTTAAAACATTTGTTATATTCTGAATCTGTTTCAATGACCTACCCAGAGTCATTTTGAATTGGATGAACTTAAAAATTTGATAAATTTATGAATCTCCACATTTAAGCTTTTGCTTTTACATCAACTAAAGTGCTTTCATCTTTCTGAATTTGTGCTCTTAGCTGACCAGTATAGTATTTTAATTCTTGAAAATGTTAAATGTACAGTTTTTGACAGTTTGTAGCTGATTTGAAAAACAATGAAGTATGTTTTTGAGTATTTTACCTAACAATTTTGCTTCTTCAAACAGCAAAAATGACAATCTAAAAAAGTTGTATAATGCATATACAAAACAAGTTGTATGTTTTATACCTGTATCTGTTTCATGTTCTTTATTTTCATCCGTCAGAGGGTTATCATGGAGCTTCAAGTATATTTCTATGGCAATTCTTGCAGCTTTAAAATAAAATGGGTGCTGTCGAAGTACATCTTCTAGTTTTAACAAGTCTACATATGACCGAAGTGTAATTTTCCTCATACAGTATGTGTGGAAGTCAAATTGGTCATCTGTGATTTCTACAAAATGCTAACACAATATGTGATTATCTAGCAAGCATCCAATATCACAGTAATATACACTTATCCTTGAAATGACTACTGAAGTTCTAAAACTGAACTTAGCATCATAAAGATAAATGCTGCTAATACAAGCAACACTAATCAACAGCATCCAAAGTCTAACATTTAACAAAGAGACAATTTAGCATCAGAGCCAGTCCTTGAAATCTGTAGTTTACAATATTGTCAGATAATATGGCAGGATAGAAGTCTCTGCCAAAGCACAATCATGTCATGATGGCCAAGAGTAGGTTTCAAAAATTAATATGACAGTTATGAGTGAGCACATATAATCCTCACTTCTTGACCATTTGTTAGCAACTGTTCAAAGTTATGATGAAATTGAAAAAAAATAACTTTACAGCCCATTTAGACCATGTACAAGCTTTGCAGTGTCCCTCATTCATGTGATTCAGTATATATTGTCTGTGCCCAATCTTTTTTCTTTCCCTTGCAGAACAGATTAATTGGAGAGAAACAGATTGCAAGAAAATTAGTTGTTTTCTCTTCTATACATAGAAAATGCAACTGCACATCAGCCTGGGTCTGAGAGCTGCAGGTACACTACACAGTTTACAGAAATGTGTTTTTCTCCAATCTCTCTATCCCAAGGGTGGGGGGTGGAATGAAGAAGCAAGCAAGCAATTTTTGTTGGCAATATTTCCTTTGCCTGACCCTTTCCCTCTGCTGGCTGATTACATTGCTCTCAATCTGTAAAAAAGTATACAGCTTACTCTCTTGAAATATCTTTCTCTCTAATCTATCTGTTCTGTTGGGTGGGGGATAAAAAAAACAAGCAATTTCTTAGGCAATCCTTCCTTTGTCTGACTCTTTCCACCCCTACAGAACAGAGAGATGGGAGAGGGATTTCAAGAGAATAAGTTGTTTGCTCTTCTATACATCAAAAGCAATGTGATCACGTCAGCAACCTTGGGCTGGAAGGCTTGACATGCTACACAAACAGCTTACAGCACTCTCTTAAAATCTTTTTTTCTCCAATCTCTCTATTCTGTAGAAAGGGGAGGGGGAAAGGGTGAAACAAAGAGAGACTGCCTACAGAAATTACTTGCTTTTTTCTCCTTATTCCCCACCTGCAAGAGCATTAATTTAAACAGAAAAACACAGAAATATGTGACCTTACCAAGAAATATAAAGTACTTCCCACTATAAAAGAATATGAATAAAAAGAAAAATATACCATGCAACACATACAAGCCCTTAGAATCAAAATACTCATACTGTATCAAATCTTATCCTTAAAAAGTAAGACAAGTATTAATATGGAGTCATTAAATACATACTCTTTCAATTTCATGGCATTTTTTAAGTGCTTCTCCAAATTTATTCATGGTTTTATAAGCTTGGGCATATTCTGTCTGGAACCACATACACTGCATTTCATTCAGGTTTTCCACTGCTGATGTCCCTTCCTAGAAAGAAAAAATTTAGAAATGTTAGGTATAACCCTTTGCTACAATTATTTGCTTACATAACAAAGGAAAGTCAAAAGATCATTATTTTTTAATCTGAACTTTATTTTTTACATAATGATCAGCTCTTAGAGCAAGAAAATATGCTGCTATGAATCAGCTATTTTTCATCAGTACAAATGGAGCCATACAGATCCATATATCCAAATGTAAAAGATTCAGAAGTGTGCGTGTTCCATTCTATTTTAGCAGCTAGGAGGAGAGAAAGAACATAAAAACATCAGACATACATTTGAAGAGTAAAAACTGGTGGTAAGATGATGATGAAGATTCTCAGTCATCCAGGCAGAATTGTCTCGTGGTTGAGTCATGGACTTCTTTTCTTTTGATTCAAAATGTTTTGCTGCTTATCCAAATAGCTTTTTCATCTGTGGTTGCTATGGGGTCCCCCAACCAATTTTTTCTCAGACTGAAGAAGCTACTTGAATAAGCAGTGAAATGTCTCAAACCAAAAGAAAAGAAATCCAGTTGCCATGATTCAACCACCAGACAAACTGGTGGTAACTGACCAAGAATTCAGCTTTATGAAAATTAACTATTTTATTAACAAATTCTAATTCCATACTGAATAGAAAATAGAAAGTCAAATAACCTAATGTCAACCAAAACAGTGTAGACTGTAGCAACTTCTTAAGTGAAAAGTTTACATCTGGAATTCTTTAGCTTAGATCATAGACATAGTATGATCCAAGAATCTCCAAAATTGATTGGTCTCTCCCAGATGCTTGGATCTCTCCAAATCCTGGACTATGTGGAAAAATCACAACAGATATTAAAATTACTTTTTTTTAACAATAATGAAATATATGATATGAACTATCACAAGACATGCTGAAGTGTAAGATGTCTGAATGACTTTAAAAGTGGAATAAACAAACTCATGGAGATAAAAAACTGTAGTCATTGGGAGTTAAGCTTAACTAAATCCAACTTTTGCCTTTTTACTTCTAGAATGAAAAACATAGACTTCTCAATATTTATTGATAGATATTAAGAGCAGAAGGCTTTTAATGGATTCATATTTAGCCTGTGTACTTCCACAGGCATTTGATTGATTGCTACAGAAATGAAGTTGGGACTAAATAGTCCTTTGGCTCTTAAACTAAAATAATGATGGACAGACTATAACAATCCTATTCATTTTTATCTCAGGTTTTAGCATCTGAATAGCACTTTAAAGGGCTAAGATTTAAAATACACAGTATTTCTCAAAATAATGATTAACATTCTAATTGCCATGTATAAAAGTAAAATGAGTTAAACAAACCCTTGTAAATTTAGAACACATTTCTTCAGCTTCTTTTATCAAGTTGGCTTTTAACATGTACTTTGCGCATTTGGAGTTAATAAACCTGTCTGCTGTATCCAGTGCCTGAGCCTCATCCATCCACCTTGCAGCTTCTTTTATGTTTCCAGCATGCTTAAATGACAGAAGAGAAGCAACTTAGATACATAACATTAACTGCAGTTTGGCATATTCTTTGATATGTTATAAAAAGATTGGTATAAGAAAGATAGTGATAATGTTGTCCCTTTAAAAAAAAAAGATTGGTATAAGAAAGATAGTGATAATGTTGTCCCTTTTAAAAATTAACTGTAGAATCATAGTAGGTATTTACTCAAAAGCAAGCCCTATATTTTAACAGATTTACTTCCAGCAAATGTAAATATAAATTGCAACCTAAATCATTTAAGAAATATTTTCTTTATAATTTTGTAATTCTTCAAAAATTCATTCTAAATTAAAACAAAATAAAAATTCAATATTCATTTGGCCAATACAACAGAACCCCACAAAGATAGCTGATTCTAACACAATGCTATAACAATGAAGTTACCTTATAGATTTTAGCTTTCACAAGGAACAGTTCTATCAATGTGGGTGTGCTTTCTATTGCAGCATTTATATAGTCTAGAGCTATGGATGGCTGCCCAATCTTGTCATAATGCTGTGCCAAGTAATACTGGACCCAGAGTAAAGTTGTTGGAGGTTCTTCTTTACCATCATCTGTTTGAACAAAATATAAGTTTTTTTAAACATAGCTATATAAATGATGAGTCGCGTTGCTTGTGATCACTAATCAGATATTTTGGTGAGAATGGATTAATTGGAAAAGGTGATTACACAAAGTTAGTTAAACTAGTCATATTCCATTTTCTCTTTTAAAAATATTTCATGGAAGATAAACACTGCATATTTCCATTGCCTTTATATTTCATGAAAAGCAGATATCAAAACATATTTAAATATGATTTGGGAAAACACCTCAAAGGCTGCAGCTATCATACTAAAATGAAAATGGAGGCCATATCTAAGCATGTACAATAGCTACAATATTTATTTAAATCAGTGCAGTGCTTGATTATGAGTGATTAGTTCATCTACTGCCAGAATAATATTGACAATCCAAACTTGCCCTAATCATATTTATACAAAGGTAGCAGTTAGAACATATCCTAAGTTTAAGTTAACCCTGGGCCTAGATATGCATATCTGCAGCTTATGGGAATGAGTAATGCAAATGGGGAGATTAAAATTACACATTGTTACTGTAAGAAGTGCTTGATGATCCAATTCTTCATGAAATACTGCTAACTGCCAGTAAGAATACCAAGATGCTGTAATACTCACCGTTTGGGTTAAATAGCCTGCAACTTTTCAGACACGTTTCATAACCCACCACTAGTTCCTCTATGACTGCCACCTATGTATAAAAAAACACATACATTTTAATTTAATAGATTATAGAATTTAAACACATTTTATACATTAGAAATATAAAAACAATTATGATTCTTAATGTATCTGTGTCACAATGTGACAGGGTTCATTTTTGGAGTGGATATATATTAAGAAATAAAGGCAGCAATAGACATGACAGTGGGAACTTTTTAATGTTTTTTACTATATGTTAGGGATATCCAACCTTGACAACTTAAAGATGTGCGGACTTCAACTCTTGGAATCCTGGAAGTTGAAGTTCACACATCCTAAAGTTGCCAAGGTTGGACACTCCTGCTATATACAGAAGGTGTTTACATTAGGATAACATTGCTTCCCATATTCACTACTAGTAACTTTTCCTTTCTAATTCTGCTTCCTTTTCTCTCCATCTCCCTCCTCCCCTTTTAGATTTGATAAGAGAGAAAAAAGAAAGGAAAGAACTGGGATTACTGGAATGTGCGCATCGTTGCTTTTCTTCTCAGATCAGCTGAAACACACTGTCTGCTTCTGCACTGGGTCTTCTGTTCAATTTTCCCCCAAAACCAGGGCTTCTGTTTTAGCAGCCAATTCCCATCTCTACTTTCTCCAGGATCTAGTATGAAACTGCCACCTGCAACCTGCATCTGAATTTCAGTCCTCCATGATCTGAGATTGTAGGTGGAATTCATCCCTCTGAGTCTTCCCACATTAAATAGGAACCAACACTTACCCTGTAGATCTCACTCTTCCAATAATTCTCCATCATCTCCTGCCACTCCAGCAACAAACTGGATTTTTCATTCCTCTCTATCTCTTCAATTTTATTCTGGCAGTATATTCCACAGCAAATGAGGAGGTAGATATCCTCCCAGGATTCTAGCCTCAACACTTATATATCAGTTCATCAATGTGATTGCTCATCAAAATCTCCTGGCTAATAGCCAGGTCAACTCAACAGCCTTGTGGCAGCTGCCCTTCAAGGGCACAACTGAATTGTTTTTCCCTCCTTTCCTTCACTCCACATGTCTTGTTCACACCAACTGCAGCCATGACAGGCTTCAAAATCCATATCCTACAATCTGTTTATATCTTGTACGTATGTGTGTATGTGTATCTCAGATGAATCAACAATTATAGGTAGTCCTCCTTTAGTGACTGGAATGGTTCCGACAGTCATTAAGCGAAATGGTTGCTAAGTGAAAAAGTGACTGAGAGATCTAGAGACACTGGGACGATCACTGCTTGCTGCCATCTCTTTCAGACAGTTCCCCCATACAATGTCCTTTTGCCTGATCTTTTCTTTTTCTCTTTTCTTTGCCTTCTCTCAGGGCAAAGATTGCTTAAACAAGTTATCGCTTTCTGACTTGCCCTAAAGTGCTAACCCCAAGTTTACAAGCTGAGCTCTGTGACCTTAATTAGTTGATTAGAATCAGCCTGCAGCTGATGCCTGAAACTAACCAGACCTTAATTATACTGAAAGTTTTTGTTGTCCTATTATGCATGCATAGGTCAGACAATGAATTGCTTACCATTTTATTAGAGTTATATTTGTAAATGATCACTATACAAGCCAGTTGCTAAATGAGGACTACATGTACTCTTTATTTGGAGAGTCACATTCTATCATTCTTATGTAGCAGATTAGAATTAGCCTTGTTGTCATAGCCATAGTTTTCTTCTCTTGTCTACACTCATATTTTTTTTAAACTTCTGTTGCTTTTATGCTAACATTGACAGAAGTCCCTCTGAATGCTGATCATTTTGCTGGAAAATATATAACAGGAAGTTAATTTATACTTCATTAACTTATTTTTTAAGGTATCTTAGTTCTAGCAGAAAAGTTTTAATATGGTATGGAGAGGTTGTAACCCTGGAAAAGCACCATCCTGCTCTCAACTTTGAGAAACTAATTTTTTCATGGAAAGATCAACTTTTTGTTCTATAAAAATATAAAGATCTCATTTTCTAGTTTCCTATAAATGCAAAGCTTTATACAAAGCAGAGTTATCTTTCAGGGTTTTCATAATGCAAATATGTTAAACATGTTTCTTTATTAAAGCTGGAATTTGTAAGCAACTACTTTAAGGTCCTCTGGTGAAGCTCAAACAACATAGACAGAAAACAGATTTCTGCTAGGAACATTACAGCATTCCAAGCATGCCTACAAATAGCCACCTTCATCCCAATGAAATTTAGACCCATAGCAGGATCTCTGAAATTTTAACATTTATTAAAGTATAAATTAGTGTGCATTAATGAGCATTGGCTCATTACATGAATATCTTTATTACAAAAATAATTACAGTTGCTGCACTATTTGAAAATCGTATTAGAAAATAGTTCAAATCTTTAAAATACATGCACAGACCTTTTCTTTATCCTTGTACAGTGAACGTAATGTATTGAAAACTGGTGGGCAGCCTTTGCTGAAATTCATCCTCAGAAATTTATCCAAGCATTCTTTGAATTTGTCACCTAAAAAAAACATGTGAATTTTACTACAATTTTTTTTCAAACCAAACAAATGCTATACTTTTCTCCATTGATGAACTTCACAATCAGATATGTTGAATTAGAATTACAAATCCACACCTCACTAACATAGCTAACAACTAGCCTTGTGCAGTGGTACCTCACAAGTCGACTAACTCACAAGACCAAAAAAATTTAATAAAATTTATTCCACTAGTCGAGCCGCGACTCACACGAGAAACCTTCACACCATACCTTGTGAGTCATCCGTCAGCGCACTCTGTATTTACTGTTCAGGAAATGTCGTGTGGCTTACTCCATTGCAATACAGGTGGCAGCACACGTGCGTCTTGCCTACGCTGCTGCATGGCTTACTCCATTACTGTGCGTGTGACTGAGGTCGACGTTCCTGATAGCAATGAGCAACGCGCGATGAGCTCACATGGGAAATCTCACAACAGAGCCCTCTCTCACACTGTGTAAATTGAGTGAAAGGCATTCAAGAGATGGAACTCCCGAGACTTCAGACTCCAGATTCTCCCTCCAGGAAGTCCCCTCCCCCTCCTCTCTCCCCCCCCAGGGGCAGGCGAGGAAGCGGGGGCAGAGAGAGAGGGACGTGGGGCGCGAGGCGAGGCAAGTAGCGGCGGCGGAGGGTAGTGAGAAGGGGACGCGGGGCAAGTGCCAAGGCAAAGCCAACCAGGAGTGCCTTGTGGGAAGGCGCGGCATGTGGCGAAGTGGAAGAAGCGTGCGCGGCCTGGCCCCAGGATTGCTGGCAGCTGAGCCCCTCCGGCCACTGGCCTTTTCAAGGCAAGCATGAAGTGTAGCCCGGAGGGGTTCAGCTACCGACACATGAAGTGCAGCCCGGAGGGGTTCAGCTACTGGGTTCAGCTACCGGCGGCCGGAGGGGCTCAGCTACCGGCAATCCCAGGGCTGGGCCGGGCACACTTCTTCTGCCTCGCCTCACCACGCCTTCCTACGAGGAGTCCTGGGTTGGCTTCGCCTCAGTGCTTGCGGCCGGAGCAGAGATGGAGCGCCGGGTCCCCGCCATGCACTTAGCTGGGACAGCCTTGGGAGCAGCTCTGCCCTTTGGGCGGCGGGATATTCTCAAAGTGCACACACATAAAATAAAGCAGAAATTGTAAATTCTCCCTCTCATAGTACAGAGGCAAGAAACATTGACGCCCAGAAAGGCATTGTTGAGGGGAAAGGCAGTTTTGCCTCAGCAGCGGCAGCAGCGGATCCTCTGAGCCAGAATCTGCCTGGAAGCAGATCTGTAAGTGTTGGTTAGTTTGTCCTATTTCTGCTTTATATTGTGTGTTAATCATGGTTACTTGTTTCATATGTTAGGGACAATCATTTCTACACCAAATTCCATTGAAAATGATTTTTTGGTGAATATTTTTGGGGGCGTGGAATGGATCATCCGATTTTCCATTGTTTCCTATGGGAAACCTCATCTCGCTTTAAGAGCATTTTGCGCTAAGAGCGTTCTTCCGAAACGGATTAGTCACGTCTTGTGAGGCTCCACTGTATCCTTACCTGTCACCTGTCAAAGTAGGGAAAGCTACTTGAGAAATGCTAGACAGCATATTGGCAGGATTAGAAGCAGAAGGCAGGATGAGAATGTATGGATTAGTCGTCTGGAAAATGAGTGTCTTGGGGCAGGCTGTTTGGACCTGTCGATAAAGTCTTCATAGGAAATCAGCTCACATTGGGGGAGACTTTATTCGAGTAAGTACAACATGTTTTGAGTCAGGTTTGATTTCTGAAGGCAACATGGAGTTCCTTGACAACAATATGGAAGTAGTTTTCCACTTCTGGGGTCATTTTTCAGATCTCCTAGTTTAACCTATAACTCCCTGTTCTTCAACAACATTCCATCTCTTTACAAACCAGATTTCACCCAGGCCTGAATTGGCTTAGCTTCCAAGCCCAGACTAATTAGGTACTACCAAGAATGAGTTTGGCTTCAAAGTCTGACTGTTAAAAAGGGGAACAGCTGTGGTTTATTTTTGTCAGCAAATTGATTCACAATACAAAATGAAATGTAGATCCTAAACTGTGTTCGTAATTTAAGGCAGGGAAGAACTGTTAATAGTTGGTACTGAAGTTGCCAACATTATTTTAACCCTTCCAAAGCAACCAACACAGAAGTGACGAAACACCTATTTGCAATCCTATGATCTATGTGCCACAAAAGATTCACCGACTGATTTCCTTAGATTTTATTTATATCATAATAACATACATCTAATATAATTTGGTCCAGTGGTTAATGTGTTGGCCTAGAAACCAGGAGACTGAGAGTTCTAGTTCCGCTTTAGCCATGAAAACAACTGGATAACCTTGGGCCAATCATTCTTTCTCAGCCCAACTCGCCTCACAAGGTGGTGGTTGTGGGGAAAATAGGAGGAGGGAAGTATGTTAAATATGTGCACTGCCTTAAATCATTTGTAAAAATAAAGGCTGGATAAAAATCGGGTGGGTGGATGGATGGATGGATGCATAGATAGATAGATAGATAGATAACCTATTACAGTAAAAAGACCTGGGGACAATCAGGTTGACCTCTTCTAATCAGCCTAAAATTGTGCCTATGTGTTTCCATCCAGCCCTCAGCCTGTTTCCCACCTCAAAACGGGAAGCATGCTTGTGTTTGATTCTCTAATTCTAGCTCTGGTCTGCAGAATTAGAATCTTTTGGGTTCTTCTTTTTAAGTTCAGTTTTCACTATTAATGGGGAAGTGATTTTTATGGGGGCAGCTGAATTGTGTAGCTTGTCATAAGACTCGTGCAATACTGCCTCCAAAAAAAGGAACAGCCCGTTTGGGGGAAAGGTAGCTCTGCTACCGAACAACACCTTCTTTGAATAAAAAATGGACAAGCATTTTACCACTTGCTTCTATGTTATCTTCTGAAAAACACCACTGTCCTGGTGATTGTGCCACTTAGCAATGCTTTATCCCAGAGGCTCTGTTCCAGCTTGGTTTCCACTCCATTTTTTTCCTCTTAAAAGCCTAACCTGCATTTCTTATTCCCTGGGTATTGAGCTATTTGCTCCATACTTTAATTATCCCCTTTTCAGGAGGGATAGTTTTATAAGGAAAGAGATGTACACCTAGTCCTTGACTTATGACCACAATTGGGACCAAACCTCCATTGCTAAGCAATGTGGTCATTGAGTTTGATTTTGCAGCGTTATAGTTTTATAAACGTTGGGATTTTCCTGAGCATGCTGAACTTCCCTCCGGTGCTATATGTCATTATTACAATTGGAGAAATGAGCTTTCTGTTTCTAGATAGGATTAGGGTGTGTAAGATTAGGCTGTTGTAATAGTTGTGCAACAGACCTTGTGTAACACAAGATCCATGCTGGATCAGATCAAAGTTTTGTGTAGCCCAACAACCTTTTCCCAGAGTAACCAGACATATATTGGGAATGTGCAAGCAGAATATAAATCCAATAATAGATCACAATTCTCTAGAATTTCTGCTGATTGGTGAGTGACTTGCAACAATATTAAAGTCGTTTGCTTTTATTTTTTTATGTGCTGCGTTTTTGATTTCCCAGTCTAGCTTTCAGCCCTGAAGTTTCCTAGTTGTCTCATGTCCCCGTAACAAGGTCTGACTTTGCTTATCTTTTTAAAATTCAGCCAAGCTATATAAATACTGTTTTTATAAAAACTAGATTTTCAACATGTAGAGGCCAATTGGGTCTAATCTGATACAGTGGTGCCTCACAAGACGAGATTAATCCGTTCCGGAAGAACGCTCTTAGCGCGAAATTCTCGTATAGTGAAACGAGGTTTCCCATAGGAAACAATGGAAAGTCGGATAAT
>JANHZU010001712.1:16318-33953 GCA_032468055.1 Acrochordus granulatus
GGACTGCATTACGCCAGGCCCCCCTGTCTTGCACTGCCTCCCGGAGTCTTCCCAAGCCCACACCCATCACACTGACTTAGCTCAGTCTAAATTTCATATTCTGAGAATTGGATTGCCAATATATTTGAACCATGTGGGTAAGGTTTGCTTAGGTCTTCTTGCCAAATGATTTCTTCCTGGAATAAATTCTGGATGCAGATTAGCCTTTTTTTCCTCTACAAAGTCTGGCGTTCCATCCCATATTTATATCTGACATTTTATGACAAAAACCCACTCCATAATTATATTTGGGAAGTATCTAGCTAAGTATTGCCTGACCTAGTTGTCCCATAGACACTACCACAGCAGAACTGCTGATCTCTGCTATCATCATTACCATCTTATTGCATGCCAAGTGGCATAAATTCCTACATAAAGAGAATAATTCTGATCCTGGCATAATATCATTTTACTTCTCTAGCACTATCAGTGGAAATAAAACTATGTCATGCTCGGCTAAATCCAGCCACTGAGGCTGAACCAGGTAGCCTTCTGCTGCATCCAGATCTATGGGATGATTTCTGAGTAAGTCACTTCCATGAGCAACATGTTTCTGTGATTGTAATTCTTCTCTCCTTCCACAGCAATCTTGCTGTCCCTTCTAATTAAAAAGTTTAAAAGAAATAAACTGGCTGCTTCAGCTGTTACAAGCAAGCAGATGACTAGGAGGAACTTCTTTCCTGCTCGGTGCATGACAGAAGGTCCTTTTGCCACAAATGCTGCCTTGAATAGCTCTAAATTAACAGCAAGGTCCAGTTTATTTCCCAGAATTTTGAATATGTCCTGTTCCTGCACCATTAATAGCATGATGGTAACAAATAACAGACAGGCAAAGCTTTCCTCATATAATTTTATGTCCTGTGTTATTGAAAACTTCCTCTTACTCACTGTTAGAGTTCTACTAAATTTACTTTGCAAATCTGCCAAATAACGCAAATGTTTGAACTGTGGCCTATATCTTAGGCAGCAGGTCCTGCTACAGTGAAAGCTAAGAAGTCTTTATGAAGATCTTCACCAATGGTTTTGTGTGTGTGTGTGTGTTTATGATGTATCAAACTCTTCCAAGCAGAAAATCTTCATACTTGATGAGACTTGTGGCGCAGAGACTCATAAGAAAGACGGTTTAGAAACTTTTAGAATTGTTCCAGGCTGTAGACTTCTCTTTTTCAAAAAAAAAGTATTTGCTATTACCAATCTTCCATTATTTCTTTTTCTTTGGTCAAAGTTCTTCTTTAAGAGCAGCTTCATATGTAGTATTTCAATCAATGCAATTTTCTCTGGCACCATCAAGAGCATTTCTCTAGTCCAGTGATGGTGAACTTATGACACATGTGACACAGATGTCATTTCTGGTGACATTCATTTCCTCTTGAAGTTCTGCGAGAGGGCCCTGCTCTTGCAAAGGGTCTGGAGTCTCCAAAAATTGTGTGAGAACAGGATGTTTTCCCACTTTTTTTTGGAGATTGCAAGGCCATGGATGTAGTTTCCAGCCCTCATGCAACCTGGAGCTGCCTTGGATAAGCATTTCAAAAAATATTTACAATTATATAAATCTGTATTTATTTATTAAAGAATAAATTTAAATAATGTAATGTAATTTAAGTCTCTTGCTTATGAATTGTTCCTGTTTTATTCTGCTGGGGGAGCTGACATGCTAATAAAGTCAAGTTAGGCATTTTCTGAATTGTTGACATGCCAAGCCCAAGTCTCTTACTGCAATGTCACAAGGAGGGGAAATGATTCCTCTAGGGACCATTGTTTGTTGAAAAAAAGATTTAATCTTCCCCTAGTATGCACCTTGCTTCCCAGTGGAAATATGCTCCTGAACCAATTGCAAATACTCAGAAACATCATATAAGTCTCGGTTGCTGAAATGTGCCTAGATCCATTTTATACTTGGAAGAATTCTCCTTGTCTTAAGGTTGACTCACATAAGGCCAACATTTATTTATTTATTTATTGCCCATCTCTTTTGCAGAGGGAATATATCTATATGTATAGAGAGAGAGTGTGTGTGTAAGGGTCAGTACTTTTATGTAAGTATGAAGTTTTCTTCATGAACCTTCCTGTTTTCATGAATGTTCCTGTGAGTTCATGGAGGTATATTAAGCATTTTGGAATTAAACAAATGGATTTGTATCTCCAAGAATAGGCTGACAAAGTACAAATGTTATCCAAAACAGCCAGCCATATTTGCATCTAATTATTCTTTTATATGAATATAAATGATTACAATTTATCCTGTTGAGAATTCAAATAAAAATGTTAAAATTGTGCATGAATCACAATTGTGCATGTAAGTAATATAACAGAAGGCATGATTCTAATTATCAGAATTCTCTACATATATGTATTTATATCCAACATGAACATCATTCATATCATGACTTTCCTTTGAGAAACTGGATATTATAATTTCTATGGTCAAAAAGCAGATTATGACTGGGTCATAGAATCATAAGACTGGAAGGGACTTTGGAAGTCTTCTAGTCCAAAACTTGCCCAAGACAGGTGTCTTCATATCTCAGACTAATGGTTGTCCAAATTTTTCTTGAAAACCTCTAATGATGGAGCATTCACAACTCCAGGAAGCAAGCTGTTCCGTTGATTAATTGTACTTAATACCAGGAAATTCCTCCTTATTTCCAGGTTGGATCTCCCTCTGACAAGCTTCCACCTATTGCTTCTTGTCCCACACTCAGGTGCTATGGAGAATAAATTGATAAATCATAGGCTTCTATGAAGTGAATGGAGTTATTCTTGCAGAACAAAGGATAATATTGATACTAAAAAATGGCCCTTTTAAACATTTAAAGAACCTGGTCTTAGACTTTTCTGCTGTAATTATTTCAGTGAGAGCATGAAGTTCAAATCCTCAAAATAAATAGCAATTTCCCACACTATATTTTCAAGGATTTAGTGCATCTTCAATTGGGTCTCAGATTAACTATTCACCACCTGGAAAGCACTGCTGGACAGCTCCTTGAGAACACAATAGACGTGGAGAAAAAAGATAGCTGCCAGCATTGCTAAAAGGTAGTAATTTCCAGAGATTATTAATATTACTAATTTTAAATTAGTTTGGAAGAAGGAAAACATCTGAAATGTCTTCTTGAATATTTGAGGATTACGTCCATAATCAGCAATTTGTCTCAATGGCCATGAAGTTTCTTTCCAAAATGTTTAGTAGTCACAAAATTCCAATATCCTGGAATTTTCCAATATCATGTGCATTGTGCGAGCAAAACATCCCTCCTGGAAGCATTAAAGTAGCCATCTTCTCCAGAAGGCTTCTCTTGTGCACTGCACTTTGATTCTAGCTCCAGCAGAAGTGTTGTTAGTACCCACATGAACATATATAATATAGGCAACCAGAAAAAGTGTCATACTCTTGGTAACAGAAACAAGATTATCACAAAGACCTCTATAATCAAATTTACTGAAATCCTAACACATCTCTGAGTTACTAGATTGGAGTTTTGATGGCAGAAGAACGAGCTGTCCATTTCCCTGACAAAGAAGGAATGTGCAGATATCCATTTGCTTTCCATACAATCCTCCTTTTCCTCAGATTCTTAGATGACTGCAATTTCCCAGCAGAACACTTTGAGGAGAGTTTTTTGTTCATTCAACTAAGCTTCTGAAATACCTCTTTGGAATGTTTTGCAAAGTCCTGTCAAAAAAATCTCAGAAAGTTGTAACAGTGTGCCAGTTGTTATATCAACATGAGTCCTACCCTACATCTTTATTCAGGACCATACACAAATTCTTAAATGACCAATTTTATTTATGGGAGGAAAGTATAAGAAACTTGGATTATAGTCTAAACTGATTGATTGATTGATTACATGCCATCACGTCAGTGTCAACTATTAATGATAACATAGCTAGATCTTCATAAGGAATTTATTGCCCTAACATAATTATTTAAGTCAACTTCCTATCACAGTCCTCTTCAAATGATGCTTTCTGGATGTGTTGAATTCAACTTCAATGATCAAGATTTTCTTTCTTGAAATATATGTTAACCAAGAAACTCCTGTATTTCCATTTAATCTTATAAACTAATTTAATGAAGAACATGAAAGCATTGATAGATTAACATTAAATGCATACTCAAGGAAGAGAGAAGGCATGGGAAAGGATTAGTGGGAACTGTGTACTTTAAATCCAAGTCATGTCAAGGGCTGCCCTGACAAAAGCTGTAGGAATAAGCTTAAGTAAGAGAAGCCTAGACTAGGAGGAGAAGCTAGAAAATGGAAAACCTAATCAGGGAAGTTGAGAAATGAATGAAAAGGAAAACCTAGAACATGCATGTCTTGTGTGTCAGAAGCAGAAGTAAAGGGCAGTTGAGGAATGTGCTTGGCAATAAACCAACTGAATGATACCTGGAACATCTGAGGAGGAGCTCAGGAAGAAGTTCAATTCCCTGAATATATCATCCTTAAAGAACTCTAAAACAAGGCTCAGTGGAGTAAAGCACAGTGGGAAAATGTACACAAGAACATGAAAGCAAAGAGAGATTAGTACAATTATTTGCTGATCCTACTAAACATACCTATTGCCAATTCATATCATTCTGGCAGCAGCTCCGTAGAATAATCTTTAGTGGAAAACTTTCCCAGCCTTACCTGGAGACTCTGGAGTTTGAAACAGAACAAGGCAGATACATGCTCTACTACTGATCTGCAGTCTTTCTAAAAGTCCTAATTACAACAGGGCAATCTAAGATGCATAAGATATCTTTTAAAACTATTTTCTTTGCATTTTTTCCTGTTTTACCTATAAGCATTCTTTTTCTATTATATCTATCATTTCATTTTCAAATATTTATTTGAAAACTTGTATAAACTGCTAGAAATCTTTAAGTGACAAGTTATATAAAATGTTTTAAAACATATTTAAATAAGGCTAATAAAACACAGTATAACCATATATCATGGGCCAAGTGATATATCTTCAAATTAGATTGAAAGACCCAACACAGAGTTCTTATACATGCAATGAAACCTCCATATGCCCAATGGTAAAAAGACTCAGTATTGCTACAGTGGAAGATTGGTTGGTAAAGTTGATGGAGCTGGCTGAGATGGGGAAACTAACTACCCTGATTAGAGAAAAGATTTTGGTTGACTTTAATATTAACTTTAATACTAGTCTTTTGGACCTTTTGTGTAAAACAGGAAAAATAAAATTATGATATATTAGTTTGGTGATTAGTAAAATTCATAAATTATTTTTAAAAATGGATGTTATTTTGTAACCAGAGAGCAACTGAATGTAAATTTCATATATATTTGCTGTAAAAAAAGTTGGAAGTTATTTTTTCTCCTTTTTCTTTATTATCTTGCTGCATTTTTCTTTGGTCTCTTTATTCTTTTTCTTTTATACTGTCTCTTGACTATTATTGTTAGTTTTTAACTACTTTAAAATTAAAAAAAATAAAATTACAAGACAGAGGACATATCCTTTGCAAGGTGAGAGCTCTTCAAATGATAAATGTTAATTTCTAAACGATTGCCAGACAGTATATATAGTCTATAGATTAATCAGATGTCTATGAGGAGCACTGAGCAGGACAGTAGATGAGAACAATCTCTCACTCATCTTCCTAAGCAACTTTATCAAGAGTTACATCTCTTTTGATACTAATTATTCTTAGCCTCCATAATTTGTAGTTATAGCTTTATCCTCCATAAATTTATTATTTTCTTTTAAACTTTTTAAACTTTGTGAACAGCAGAGCTCTGGCCTCAAAACAAGGCAGTTTGCTTAACTGAGCAGTTGAATTTCTGTTCAGTCTATCCATTTCTGTAGCTCAGACTTCAGCTTTGTTGATAACACGATTGGAACAGCAAAATCCTAGTTATAGAAAAAGAGTATGTGGATGGCTGGAGCAGAAAATGGACCTGAGAGTGAAAAGACTGTGATTATTCACCATGGTTTGTTTATTTATTTAATGGTTAAATTTACATGTCACAATCATAAGCCAAAACTTTTCATACCACAATTGGATGTATATATCATGTGAAAAACAAATGAATTATATTTATTATAAATGTGTAAGTCCAGCTCTTGTTTTATTCAATAAAACTTTGAAAAACAAAATATACCCTAGCAAGATGTGTGAATCCAGTTAAGGTAATGCAGTGCCACAGCTTTCCAGTCACACCACAGGATGCCAGGGAACCAAGCCAGAGATAAAATGTCTAAAAGAGGCTTAGAGCTCTCCTAAGTGCAACCAGTCTACACATGACATGAAGCTTATCAATTGTTGATAAATTTATAGCTGCACTTAATGCAAAGACAAAAAAGCAGTCCAACAAGTAATCCAATGCCCAGTTGGAAAAGAACAAACATCACCTTCGGCAATGGATGAATCTGTCACTTTCATATTCTCAGGCTTGCTCAGTTTTTTAATTCCCAATTCTATTTGTCTCATTCCTATTTCAGAAAATGTTCTTTTGCAATCATTCATTTCTGTAGGCCCTTTTGGCAAACATTTTTTAATCATATGAAGGCGAATAGCAATTATGTGGTAGGCAGAATAGCAATTATATTCTCTATCATAGTAAATATCAGGAGATGTCAGGACCCCTTGGATCTGGTCAGCTCTATGTAGTGAACCAAAGAAGTCCATTCTGAAACACTGTCTAATCCAGGTAGACATGAATACCACTAAACCCTTATATGCCTGTCCTTCTGTCCAGTATTTGTGCTGATATCATATTCTTTTTCTATTTTAATTTCCTGTATGATGAAAGAGAATTTCTTTCCAAGTATTTTTTTTCAAAGAAAAAGAGAATTTCAGGCAAATTATTCCAGAGACAGTGTGGTGTTCTTTAGAATCATGGAAAGGTGTCTCACAGGGGAAAAAGTCAATAAAACAGTAGTACCCACCATCATCTCTATCCATGAAATAAGTTTACAAATATCACCAGGACAAATTTGAAAGAAACCCTCAAACATCCTCATATTTTTTTTAAAAAAAGCAAAAATCCTATTTTTGCAAGGAAGAAAATTTTTGCAGACTTCAAAATCTTAATGGGACTTACAGTAATGGGTCTTAAATTAGTCTTTATATTAAATTGTTATTTTGAGTCAGTAACACTTTTCATGAGTCATCTGGTATGAACTTTAGCCCAATACAAACTTTTAAAAATACAATATTTAAAAAAAACAGAGTTGGAAAACATTAGGTTTGAAACAATTTAATTCAATGGAAGATAAATAATCGGGGTTTTCCCCGCTACTATTTAAGATGCATCTCTACCAATTTCTATAGGGGAGTTGGAAGGTGAGAAGAGAATTTATACTAAAGTAGAAAACAGATTTTAGCCTAATGTATTTTGCTAATCCATCGCATATAGTTTATGGTCCAATATGATGTACAAAGCCAGAAAAATGAATTGAGTAAATCATGATTAGTTTAATGGTGGGAAACCATGTTGTGAGAGTACAGCCTTATATAGAATCTAGTCTTTAAAATGCACCACAGTGCTGCTATTTCTAACAAAAATGTGATACATTGATTTTGCTGTACAAAACACTTGTTGGATAATAGTACATGAATTTATTTTCAGGTGTGTATGCTGATCAGCCTTGTAAATCTTCTACAAAATTAATAACTGTATAGTATTGTTCAGTTTTTGCAGAATGAGCACCTGCACTGGTGCATCATCCAAACAGAAGACTGGCTAATTGCAAAAAAGAAAATTGGCTGCAGGTACCGTTTTTGTTCTGCAGATCTGGCTGTATGATAGCAATGATTCTATGACTTCAGGGGAAAGTTAATTGTGAAAAGCAAATGACAAAATATGAAACAGAACAAAAAAGAGCAATTAATGCTCCAATTTAATAATGATATTGGAAAAACAAAGTAATATTTATGGACTCCATCCAAAGAACTGGCAAGTCAAAGCAAAATTTGCCAGTAACTCTGAGAGTGATGTGCTCTCTTCAGTAAACATTATGCAATTTCAGATGTTGATTACTTTGCTGAAGTCAGATCTCACCCCAGGTGCTTTCAGCAGAAGGTCACATTTGCAGTGAGTTTTCAGAAAGCTCCTCTACTGTAAGGATTGGGCTCATTCACTTTTATTTGCCAAGATCTAAGGAATGGTAGTTAAGAACTAAAAGTCTTCTGTAATCTGTCACCCTGCATAAGGATTGGATTACAGGTATCATTAGCACTTATACAATACATTGGGACTTTATTTGAAACCAAGTTAGACTTCTTTGAGAAAGGTAGAACACATATGTGCATACATGAAAATGGATTAAAACAGCTTCACTCATTACTTCCTACAATGCTCTGTGCTTTAATTTTAAAAGTCTTTATAAACAATGAATGTACTGTATGTATTAACCATACTTGTAGACCGCCTTATCATTCCAGTTCAAATTTCTGGCAGAAGACACCTGTTCCTTCCTCAACAATTTCTGCATGATGGAAAAAACGAAAAGAAAAGGGGTAGTTGAAAGAAAAAAGAAAGTGATACCTGAAAAAAAAGAGAATGACAGTCCTGGCCCCACCAATCATTAAATAATTGCGTAGTCCTGAATTGATCACCTGCAGGAATGCAATTCTTGACAGGAAAAGGCTGCATGCAATGATGGTGCTATGAAGTGACACATACTCTGACAGTTTTCTAATTAGATAATATTTACAGATATAATATGAAACTGTAGACATGATAGAGTACTGAGAGGCAGGAGTTCAAAGTATCTCCACAGATATGGAGCTATCTGAGTGATTATGGACCAGTATTTCTCTCAGGCTTACTGGTATGACAGAATTGTTCTTTGAGGAGAAGGAGGACAAAGCGGAGGAGGAAAATTTTGAATGAACTTCTCTAATCCCTCTTTTTGTTTGCTATTGGATTAGCACAGTTTATTACTGCATTAACAAAATATTGAAGACAAAATAGCTAATAATGAAAGGGAAACAAGTAACAGGAAACAAGAAACATCCACATAATACTGGAGAATATTTTTGTTCAGTTGCTAAGTCATGTCTGACTCTTCATGACCCTATGGACTGTAGCATGCCACATCTCCCTGTCCTCCACTGTCTCCCAAAATTTGCTCAAACTCATATTTATTGTGTCAATGATGCTATCTAACCACCCACCTCTGCTGTCCACTTTTCCTTTTGCCTTCAGTCTTTCCCAATTAGTACTCTCTTCTCATTAGGTGACCAAGTACTTGAATTTCAGTTTCAGTATCTGACCTTCCAGTGAACAGTCAGGGTTGAATTCCTGTAGGATTGACTGGTTTGATCTCCTTACAGTTCAAGAGGTTCTCAAGAGTCTTCTCCAGCACCACAATTAGAAGGCATCAATTCTTCGATGCTCAGCCTTCCTTATGGTCCAACTCTCACAACCATACATTACTACTGGGAAAACCATAGCCTTACTAAGACATAATTATATATGGTCATTATACCATTGCTAAAACAACAGATCTAATGGTGGCCTAAGACTTTTGCACAGTACTGTAATTGCACACATTTTCTTGGCATTCCCAGTTGTTCGATTTTATGAATGAAATAACATTAAATAG
This sequence comes from Acrochordus granulatus, assembly GCA_032468055.1. Classification (NCBI taxonomy): domain Eukaryota; kingdom Metazoa; phylum Chordata; class Lepidosauria; order Squamata; family Acrochordidae; genus Acrochordus; species Acrochordus granulatus. The sequence goes on from JANHZU010001712.1 coordinate 25,922, forward strand.
GAGGCTGGCATGACTGAAAGAAAAGTATTGAGCTCTAGTCTCTTCTTTATTTTTTTGGGAATATCTTGTACTCTTAGATCTGTTTAGAAAATAGAAATCCTTAGGGCTTTCCATCTAAGGATTTAGAATCTTTCATCAATTTTTATTTGGTCATAGTCCAGCAGATGGGATTTAGAAATATATTTGCCTGCCTATAAGACAGCTGGAGTGGCCAAGGAAGAGGGGAAGATAGAAAATGATGGATGTCGTGGACTATGGCTGTTATTTTATGAAAATGCCATTAACTGGCTTTCAAAATACTAAATATAACCTTTGCTGCAAAATGTTTGCCTAACCCTGCTCTAACCATGTTCCCAAGGCAATTCGATAATGAGTTATTAATAACAAATTTGTTTGAGTTTGTTTATATCAACAAGCAGTAAATCCTACCACTAAAAATTAGTGTTATCAATAATTTTAACTGTGATTTGTCTTTTTTTTTAGGAAACTTAGTTTAAAATTAAATTTACCAAATTTGATGTATAAGTGGCTACACTGTAAACACACTCTCAACAACTTGAATCTGGAGCATGTTCTAAACGTGAAGAAAGTTGAGCAGATTCACACTTGTGATGCTTTTTGCAGTAGCTTCCTGTTCTTGGCAGTATGAAAGTATGTACATTGTGTTATCTTTTTTAAATGGTGTATCTCTATCTTTGTATGCTATAGAAACTTTGTTTGCTTATATGTCAAAGGGAAGTATCAATATTTTAGAGATGTTTAGGAGGGGCATAGCCAAAAAAAGGTTGGGAACCACTGATCTAGACTCATTTAAAATAGAACATGCCTTCCAAATATACTTGGATGTAAAAAATGAGAAAAACCTTGAATAACATACATTAAAAATGGGGGTGAATTGTAATGTTAGCTATGACACTGAAAATGTTTTCTACTAAAAGTCATAATACTTCTTCTCGATAGCCAAACCTCTACATGAAGCCTTCTCACCTATACCCTCTTTCTAATTTCCAGATTTATGAGCTGGAGAGAACTTGAAAGGAAATAAGCTTATTTTTAGCTTCTCTTGTTTACAATATTGTACTTTTCCCCCAATTATATTTTAAGCAACGCCGGCTCTTGAACTTGGGCCATAGACCTTCCAGCCAGCAAGCCAAGCTCTTAACCGCCTGCGCCACTATAGCCTCTAAAGTGTAGACTGCCCACACATAATGATTCAATTTTTTTCTCAGCCTCTCCTAACCAACACTGATCTACTTGATTCTCTTTCAATTTTAAAAGTTCTGATTCATCAGAGTATTTTCTGTCTTTGCATCTTCAATTCAATTTCAATTTATTGCAATCGTAGACCAGTACAGACAATAACCACAGTAACATTTAAGACATAATTAAAATACATTTATAAAACAACCTAACTGAAATCTGTAAGTGAGATCCAGGACACAGCCTATATTAAATTATAATGTAAACACTAACATTATATTAAATGTGATAACATCTAAAATTACAACAAAGTTAAATGTATCTAAAACTATGAATATCAGCAAAATAATATCTAAAATATAAATGAATTATAGTTACAAGAATGCATTGTGGGATGTTGGCCCATCAGGGTTTGCTGGATCTTCAGTGTTGCTGCACAAAACACAGCTACATATGCTGTGACAGGAGTATTTTGTCTATGAACAGCATCTGGATAAGGGCCGAATCTGGGTGACCAGGATATAAGCTAATCAGAGGTAGTATGAAGCTAGTTCAGATGTCGGTGTAAAAGGAGGAACAAAGAAGAGCACAATCGGTAGTTTCTTCCTCTCTGGAATCACAGGGACAAAGCCTTTCAGCCAAGGTTACTTGTTAATATTTACCACCCAGGACTGCAGAAAGGAGAGTATGGCATGAGGTGACCATCTTAGAATTTCACATCATTGCAGTAATGGTCATGGGCTTCAGTGGTAGGCACAAGTGGGCAACCAAAACCCATCTCTTTGTACACTTCATTGCATGCATGTAGAAAGCAGTTGACTTCCAGATTGTGCTTGCCCTTTTGTGCTTGCTCTATTGCTGCTTGCCCTATTGCTGCAAATATTCTTGGTGTTTCACCCATATTCCTAACAATATATGCTTTAAGCCTCATTGTATCATTTTGATTATATTTAGTGTACATGTTACCATCTTTTAAGCCATGAATATGTGTCTATTTGATGAGCCTGCCATGTATAAAATGTGTTACTGAAACACTGAGGAATGCAGAACGAATTTAAGGAATCACTTTTTCTTAAAAGGAGGAACTGACAGTGAACGAGATGGAGGGAAATGGATATCCAACTGCTCTGGATTAAATCATAAATTACTTAGCCATCAGTTTCGAGCAAAAGGACACGGTGGTGCTGTGGCTGTCAGATTGTGGATGCCAGAAGTGGAAGGAAATAAAAATATTTCATTATTATTTAATATTTACTGTTTGAAAATCCGCATCTTTCAACAAGGACCTCTTATGTAGATATGGAATAAATTAATTCTTGAACAACATAGCATTTTTGAGATTGTATAGATTATTTGCTGATATCTGTATATGAAGGTGAAGTATTCCTCAGTTCAGAGACTTGATTGAGAAATGGTGGTGTAACACAACTCATGGCAATCTGCTTTTGTTTTCTGATTAAAAGAAAACTGAGTTAGGGAACTGTGCCTAATCTACTTTTGCCTTCTTACCCAGACATAACAAGTGCTTAGACATAACTCCCATAGGATTGCAGTTTTGGAGCTGTTAGGCTTTGCCTACTTCCAGAATGTATTTCTTTTCTGTTATATTTATGATATCTGCATCACTCATCTTTGTTCAGGGTAAACTCTCAGTCACAGGACCATGTTCCCACAGACAGCCAGAGTGAGGCCACTTGCAATGAAAATACAGGTAGTCCACAACTTATCACCCCAACTGGGACAGAATTTCCATTGCAAAGCAAGTTGGTTGTTAAGTGAGTCATGCCCACTTTTATAATCTTTTTGCCACATCTGTTAAACTAATCACATAGTTGTTAAGCAAATCTCATGATCATTAATGAATACAGCTTCCCCATCAACTTTGCTTGTCAGATGCCAGCTGGGAAGATCGCAAATGGCAATCACATGACCTGAGGTTCCTGCAACAATCGTAATTACAGTATATGCCTGCTGTTAAGCATACAAATTTAGATCACATGAGCATGGGGATCCTGTAACAATTTTAAGTAGGAGGACCAGTTGTAAGTCACTTTTTTTCAATATTGTTGTAACCTCAAACAGTCACTAAATAAATGATTTAAATAAATGTAAGGCTTTTAAGGGCTATCTGTAGAAATCTTTTTTTATTGTTAATCTAGACTTGGATTAGCACGAGCAACATTCATTCCAAAACCATATGGATCAACATCATTAAAAGAGAGAAAACAGGAACCACTTGTTCCAAAGCCTTATCCAGAGGAATAGCAATCTCTTGTTTCCATCCATATTCCAGAAGAAAGGAGATGAGGTGTCTTCCCACTCAAGAGCATGTAGTGATAGTATACAGTACAGATCTGTAGGAGAAGAAGGGGCTGAGCCAGGAGCAGGAGTCAAATATGGCATCAGCCTGGAGTCTCTGCATGTCCACAAACATAGTTGGCCCAGCCCTTCCTGATGGCTGTTGGACTTTGTCTCACAACCACAGGTGTTCAACTGTTAGTTGGGCAGATTATTGTAAATAAAGGTAAAGGTTTCCCTTTTCAGTAATGTCCAACTCTAAGGGGTGGTGCTCATCTCTGTTTCACAGCTGAAGAACCAGCATTGTCTGAAGACGCTTCTGTGGTCATATGGCCGACATGACTATAGGCCAAGGTGCATGGAACGCTGTTACTTTCCCATCAATTTAGTGTACCTATTTATCTACTTGCATTTTTACAAGCTTTCAATCTGCAAAGTTGGCAGGATCTGGGGCAAGTAATGGGAGCTCACCCTGTTAGATGGCAGTGCTTGGGTCCCGAACTGCTGAGCTGCCATCTTTCCAGATGACAAGCCCAGCATCTTAACTGCTCGACCCCTGTGCCCCCTTTCTTGTAAATAGAAGTAAAATTGTTAATAATAAAAGCCAAAGAAAATCTTTAAGAAAGCAAGTTATAATTAATTGAATCAATTAACGATACATCTATATGTTTAGATCTTGGTCTTTCTGCCTGACAAAATTTGTCACCTGGAGGGGAGGCTATACTCAAACTCCCTGGACTCAGGTAGGCAGGTGGCTTGGTTGAAAACGGAAAGTTGGCTCTGAAAATACTTGGAAAGTATAAAAGGTAAGGATCACACACACAACACACACATAAAAAGGGACAAGGTTTTAGTTGTGTGGTTGTGGTCTTTCTTTAGACTTTTTTGATTCTCCTTCAAGCTGCTGTTGGAAACATCTGGAACAACTTCTGAAAATTCTTTCACTTCTCCAAACTGTTGTATATTTCCCAGACCATCTAAAAGTACCTAGAAATTCTAGTTTATTTACTTGGTAGCAATTATTCCCACTGCTCCACTTTCAAGTTCTGAACTTTGTCTCTTATTGGAAAAGTTTTTCTACCAGCAGTGGATTCTGAAAAAGACAGATGAGATTTAGTACTGATGTACCAGCAATCTCTGTGAATGTTTTAAATTTCCCAAAATAAAGGGAAAAAAATATGACTGTAAAAATCACCAGGCTTATTTTCTTAAAGCAACTGTTTGTTGTTGTATTATTTTGCCTTAGAACACTTTAAATATTTCATTCTAACAGGAATCTTTAAATTACTCTTGAATTTTCATTTCCACTGCAATTTAGTGGCAATTCTAGAAGGGATTGCAGCTAATAAGCAACAGATAAGGGGAATTTTCGCAGATCTGAACCATTTTTGAATCTGTTTGTAACTCAATTTCATCTGTTCCCAGTACATTACATGATACAACCTTATTTTATTTAAGAAACCATTTTACTCTGTCAAAACAGAGATCCCACACAAGAGACTTTACCCAGATGTTATTTATACAGGTGCCCTTTTCCTATATTTAACTTTTTTCATTACAGAAGTAAAATTGTTAATAATAAAAGCCAAAGAAAATCTTTAAGAAAGCAAGTTACAATTAATTGAAGAATGGCTTTTATAAAATAACATCATCCCTATGGAACTAGGGGTTCCTAGGGATTTTTCAAGGCAACCATGTTGCCCATAATAGCACAAAATCAAAAAGCAGGGTATCTCCTCCTCCTCCGCCCCTTCCCCCTCTGCTCTCTCTCTCAGTCCTAGGAAGGAGGCAATGGCAAATCGCTTCTGAAAAACCTTGCCAAGAAAACTGCAGGGACTAGTCTAGGCAGTTGTCAAGAGTCAACACTGACTCAAAAGGATATACAGAGAAAGAGAGAGACAGACAGACACACAGCACACACATAGACCCAGAAACACACATACTTAAGCATCTTCTTAAACAGCAATCCTGCTCTAGGCTAGCATCCTTGCCCCGTTCCTCATTGGGAACTAATGAATTGCTGATAAAAGCCTTTTGAAATCAGAGCTTGCCCGGCACTTTTTCTGCTTTTTGCATCTGTCATGAACCTCCCTCTCTCCATCTGCCTCTTTCTCATCCTGCCAAGTGAAGGGAATTTACGTTTAATGCCCATTACAATCTTAGCTTGGAATGTACATTTCATATTTCCTTTTTACAATCAAACAAAATCCAAGGGCTATTGTAACTTAGGCTCCGGTTTATACAACAATACAGCCTCAATATAATCAGCAATTTCTAGCTTTGTTAGCATATTCCGAGAAGAGAAGCAAAATGTTTCTAATGGTTGCATATGCCGTGTTTCATCACAGAGTTCATTTCATTTCTGCTTCTGCTGACTTCTGCTTCAGGCAATGAGCTTATGAATCATTACCACCGCCATTATAAGGGCTCTAAATAATATAACCCTCCCCAAACTCTCTCCCCCTCATCTCAAGCTTCAGATACCAGGACTTTATGGCATAGTAGCATGCCTCTGAAAATAGTTGATTTTGTGTGCCTTACTTCTAAAGCACAGAAAACATATGAAAATGAATACTAGTTTATTTTTCTTAAAACCAGCAACTCTCATATGCAATATATTTCAGCAACCGAGAAGCCAGGTTTGAAAATGTTTAATGAATAATGAAAAAATTGTTTAATTATCATTAACCTGTGATTTGCTTTGATTGTTGTTGTTTAATTATCATTAACCTGTGATTTGCCTTAGGAAACAAAAATCAAACTCCCATTATGGAAGTAATTTTAATAATGGAAGAAAGATGGTGCTCTTACAAAATGTGATAGCTTGCAATGTTCTCCTTGGAAGGAAATGGATAAACAAGAACTAAATTCAACAACTTTGCATAGGAAAAAGCCAACTTGGACTAGAAAAGATTAAACATCAGTATCCAGCATTATTAGGAAATTAAAACAGACTTTGATAAAAGACTTGTTTGTAGTACAGGAAACTGAATGTCAGTATTAAATGATGATGTTGATGATAGCATACTTAGATGTGATACAAAGGTTCAAAGTTTGATGAAATGTATAAATTAGATCTACTGCAGAAATGAAAGATCTGATTGTTACAAAGATACATTTAAGAAGCAATTTTATACTGAGTTAAATGTTTGACTCACCTAACACTGAGTTATTTAAAACTCTGGACTTTATAATATTTCAGATAGATAGATAGATAGATAGATAGATAGATAGATAGATGGATGGATGGATGGATGGATGGATGGATGGATGAATGGATAGATGATAGACAAATGGATAGATGAATGGACAGACAAATGGATATCAATATCACACACATTTCACATACACCCCCCCAAGCATACAGTCAATTTAATTTGTTTCAAAATGTGATAATTTAATTGCATTGAGAGTCCTACCTGCTCATTCTGTAATTAGAGCTTAGAATTTTGCTCCAAAAACCTTATCTGGCAGCAGCAGTATTTTATTCATCTTACAGAAAGCTTATAGGTACTCATTGTAGTAATATTTTTAAACATTTTTATTAAACTTCAAAATACTAATTGTACTAATATTAAGGTCACTCTTTTGCATCTTAAAAACTCCCCAGTTTGGGACAATGTAAAGCTGGTTATTTCAATAGTCAGTTGCTTCAGCTTTCCTAATTAATTCCTAATTAAAAGCAATTAATGAAATCCTATGCCTATGCCTCACCTAACTAAATTTCACAGTGACCAGATTTCAAATCACAGAACCTAAGTGTTGGAAAGGACCTCTGAGTCACTTTAGATCAGACCCCTGCTCTGTGGAGAAATCCACAACTACAACATCCCAAAGTGATTGTCATCCAGCCTTTGCTTAAATAACTCCAATGAAGGAAACTCCATGACTCCTGAGGCCCTCCTGAGGCAGTTTCTCGACTTTTCAACTCTACAGAAGAGCAACCAAGATAAAAGTGGAGGAACATTTAGAGAAGAATCAGCCCTCACCATTAGGAAACTATTGTCCAACCAATATTTACCTCCTGTGCAGATTTAACCCATTGTTATTTGTTAACTTCTGGAACAACCCTAAACAATTTTGCCTTATCTTTCACATCTCAGATAACCAACCAACCTTCAGATGTTGAAGAAAGCATCAGTTTTCCTGCAGCTGAAATATATTCAATATCTCCAAATGTTCCTCCTAAATTTTTCCTTCCAGGCCCCTTTTTATCTTGCCTGCTCTCCCTTGGAAATGTTCACATTTGAACATTCTGACCTGAGACCAGAGGAGTGATGAAGTGAAAGTCCTAACCCAGTGCCTGGAAGCTGTATTGGTCTGGATGGGGAAGAACAGACTCAGACTCAACCCTAACAAAACTAAAGTAGCTGTGTCTATGTAGGCTTTCCTCGGCATGAGGGGTTGAGACGCTTGGCTTGACATCTGGAAAGTCAGTGGCCCGAGTTCGAAACCCAACGCTGTCATGCAACAAGGTGAGCTCCTGTTGTTTGCCTCAGCTCCTGCCAACCTAGCAGTTTGAAAGCATGCAAAT
>JANHZU010001712.1:75462-90147 GCA_032468055.1 Acrochordus granulatus
TATGGCTCTCACGGAATTACATTTAAAAATATGTGGTGTTTATGGCTCTCTCAGCCAAAAAGGTTCCCGACCCCTGCTTTAGAGGAATCTTCTCAGGACTTTTCACAATAGGCTTTTGAAAATCAAAAGCAGCCAGCTAGTTTTGACATAAATTGAGAACCATTTCATCCATCCACCTCTTCCATATACCAAACATCAAAAAGGAAGTAAAAACAAGCCATTATAACCCCTATTATTTCAGTGTACTGTGACACATCTTTTGATACCTGAGGGCTGTGTTGGCTCACGATATTCTCCACTACTGATCTGCCTGATCAGATTTTTGTGATCAAAGCCATCAAAGGGCATTGTTCCATAAACCAGAGTATAAAGTAATACACCAAGAGCCCAGCTGTCAACCTAAAGCAGAAAGATAAGAACCATAAAGAGTAAAATAGTAATTGCTGAAGTCTCCAAAACTAAAGGAACAAAACTTCTTCCTATTATTAAAGAACATGCAAGTATTCTGTAGAAAATCCAACAATCAATGAAAAATAAAAACAAGACTTTTAAGCATCTTGTATAGCAAGAGAATCATTTAACCAAATTCCATTCATACACAATCTTTACATAAATCTTCTATATAAAATGAATAAAACAGTATATTTATAAATATTTTTCATTACATTTTTAAAATATTCCTTTCTTCTCAATTCTGTTTACCTCTGGTCCTCGATAAGGTCTTCCATTAACAATTTCAGGAGATGCATATAGTGGACTTCCACAGAAAGTCTGGAGAAATTTATCTTTTTGGTAAAGATTTGAAAGTCCAAAGTCTGCAATCTGTAAAGGCAAATTCAGAAGCAGTTTGCTGATGAATAATATTTAACATTAATAAAAGCTTTCTTCCACTGTGTTCCTTTCTTAGTTTCAGACTAGCATGAGGAATTTCTAACAGCTATTATGTTTTTTTAATTCTGGTTTTCAGTTACATAAAACAGTCTTCTGTATTAGTGAAGCTTCAAAGACAGAAGATATGTTATCTTAGGTGCTTTTCATAGACAACTCAAAAGAACAGGTATATTGTGAACAAATACATATTGGAACCATATGGTACCTATTCATTACACTAAGATTGTTTTTATGCAAAATTTTATGTTTGGATATACATCATACTGCTATTCAGCCAAGCATCAGAGCCAAAAGCTGCAAAATATTCATGAACAATCTTTTGAAAAATTGGGAAATAAAAATTTAGAATGAAAATGGATTTCTAATTTTGGGATGTTTCTTGGAGACAGGCAATTTGAAAGTCTACAATTTAAAATTATTTGTTGATCCAAATATGCTTAGGGATGAGAAGCATGAGAAGCTTCCCCACAATTATAACCAAATAAATTTTGAATGACTGACAAACTTGTCTGCACATATCTTATTTTGGCAATCTTCTTGTTTCTATCTATTTCCATTCACATCAAACAGCAATTTAATAAATAATTTAATAAATTTTAACAATTTTAATACATTATTTAGTAATATGTTTTGATTAACATTTCTTTAATATAATAATTAAAAATTAAATTTTGCTATTACTATAATTAATTATAATATTCTTCCACATGACCCCTTTTCTTTGATTTTCCAGTTATACTATTACATTTAGAACAAAAAAACCCCACATATCTTTAGATATAGCATTAAGATACATCAGGGACTACCTTATTGAACATGATTCTACCCATTGGTTTATCATCTAGAGGAGGCCTATTAAGAAGCCCACTCCTTAATCTATGAAATCTATGAGGCAAGGATAACAAGCTTTTTCAATAACAGTCCCCATAATGGAACTTGTGTCCTCAGAAATATAAGTAGCTCTGATTCTTCCTGACAGTCAGGAACACACAAAAATGGATTTATCACTGTCAGTCCATAGAATGATTATTGAGTGATTTTTATTTTATATTATTAATATTGTTTTTCCTCTGGTTTGCTTTGTTGAACATTGCCCAGACTCCTTGATGAGGTACAATATAAACGATTAAATCAATCATTAAAAAAGCCAATGTGATTTTATGCCAGATATCAATACTGGATGGAACAAATCAAAAGTTCCTCTTAAATCTTTACTATAGTATTAAAGGTTGCATTTGGCCCTTGATGCAACTTCTGATGTGCTGAGGATCATAGCTTCCCTCCCAAGAGAGAGATTCAACAATAATAACTAAATTTAATATAATTTATTTAAATTTAAATGTAGGTAAAGTAAATTTTAGTTAAACAGTTAATATCATCTCTCCCCATAACAATATTTTAGATAATCCAATTCACACTCAACTTTTAGAGAATTTTGAGGGTTCAACAAGGGGCTGCATTAATACCTGGGAGCTCAGACACTGTACTTCTGTAGCAGTAGCCTATAGCAAGGAAAACCAGGGCCAAACTATATTGAATCAGAATTCATGAAGAGAAGGATTCTAAGAGATTTGAGAGTGGTATGGAGCAGTGAGTGTACCCACTACAAAAAAAGTGGCATGCTGTGAAACTGTAAATCTACATGAGTTATTTTCACAAAAAAATTCACTGTAAACTGTGAAAGCCTTACCACAGTATCAAGTAAGAAATCATTCTTCCCTATTCTCAAACAAAACTAAAAAAAGAATAGAGCCAGTTTGGTGTAATGGTTAAGGTGCTGGCTAGAAACCAAGAGTCTGTGAGTTCTAGTCATGCCTGATGCATGAAAACAGGTCGGATGACGTTGGACTCTCTCTCAGCCCATCCTATCTTACAGGATTATTTTGGGAAAATAGGAGGAGGAATAAGTATTAGGTACAGTATGTTGGCCACCTTGGGGTATTTATAAAAATAATAATGGCTGGATAAAAATCTAATGAACAAATTCCAGCTTGTCTGGGGGCAACTAATTTAATTTAGTAGCAAATAAGAGAGCTCTTGGATTCCCACCCAAATAGAGAAAGAACTGCACTGCTTATCACCTATGTCTGAGATTCTGAGTATGGACCAAAAGCTAGTGTTAGATGTAGCAATCTTTGTTCCCTATAGAGGAAAGAGTATAAGTAGGGAAAGAGATACTCTTTCAGTTTCATAAAGCTAACAAAATATGAACACTGTTTACTTCATCCTGGCATATACATTTATTGGGCATATACATTTATTTATTTCTACAGTTCTCCATTCTAACTTATCAAACTATATTGGAATCTCAAAGAAATGTTGCCTTCTCTGCAGCATGTGAATTGACTGGCTCATTTTCCAAGTGACCTATTGTTTTATTAAATTGTTCCCTGAATTTAACATGTAGTCCTAGCAGGGGTTAATTACTCAATATCTACTTCCTGAACAATATAATGAGAATGTACTAATCTGGAGAGAATGATTGGATGTGTGGAAAGTCCTACTCTGAAGTATGAAAATTGCATAGTAGGTAGGCTTTAGGACCTTTTTCAGATTGTGCTTTTTAATGTATACTGCCCAAAATTGCTTGATAATGAGATGGGCAGCACATTACATAAACATTTCATTATCCTGGACAAGACAGTAGCTATGTTAGTGAATATCACTATTATTTCTTACAACAAATACCAAGATATGTTCTCCAGTCTAGCTCTCTACTATTTGTAATTGCTGCTTATATATATTAATGCTCTTAATGATGAACTTCATTTTAAACTGACTTGCAATATAATGTTAAAATGAAGTCAGTATCTCAATTCACATTGCACAGTTTTGGAATTAGATGCAATAAGGAAATCCTAGAAAAAAGGTCCCTATAAAGCCTTCACTGTACATCTCAAATCCCATTGGAAGCAGCTGATGTAGAACTTCTGCAAATGTATTTTCAAAGTTTAGATTGCAGTTAAATTCTTATCAAGTCGCTCTGAATATTTTGGTGAAAATCTTTCTTGAGCTCATGATCACAATGCCAAATCAAATTTTCCCCTCAAATTACAACTTGCTGCTAATCAGTAAAACTCCTTTATTCAGCAAGGCTGTTCTAACATTTTTTGTACATCTTAAGACAATCTGTGCTCTTATCGTCCTACAATCTATAAAATCCATGGATACAGGCATGCAAATGGGTGTGTAATGTTTAAATCCCAAAATAGCTCCAAAGTATTTTCATTTTTGACCTTCAGAAAAAATTATTTCTATTTTAGCCAACTCTTATAATCACAAGCTTATCAGATTTTCTAGTTAAAACTGTTGTTTCCCTTCCCCCATTATGGAGGATAAAATCAATCTAGCCAAGATTCCTTCAAGTTCTTCTCACTTAAATAGAGCCAAATATTTCAAATATTTCCCAAACAGAGAGAGGTTGCTAAAAAAACAGATGTTGTATTCCCTTACCCTCAAGGAAATTATTGTTTCCACTACTATATTAAATGTGATGAAATTTACTCACTGAATATGATGCTTGTATCACTTCCAATATTTGGGCTTACAGTAAAGAGGATAAATTCAAAATTGGAGGGAGCACAAGCTTCACACACTAGATTAATAAATTTCATTGTATCTGTAGTGGAAATAATAACTTTCTAAGGGAACAATTTTACTTTATACTGTACTAAATTCTAATATTCAAGATAATATCGTATTAGCTTCATAGTCAATGAGTAAATTGCACAGCAAGTAGAATTTAAACAAATGCTATAAAGGAAACAACTTAGCAAAAGAAGTCCTAAGCACTGTGGAAATGTTGAAAATGTAAGGTTATAGGTATAAATGTGTAGACACAGAAATGTCAAAACAGAGCTGCATTGTGCCTGACAATTGGTAAAATGCTAATAATCTTCCACTATGTAAATGGAACAGTAGCAAAAGTAAATACAAAACTAAAGGGGCATTAGTTTGTTAAAATGTACAAAATATAACAAAAGCTACATTTGGTTTTATAGATAATCCCCAATTTACACGCATAATTGGGGACAGAATTTCCATTACTATGGAAGGCACAGTGAGTCATGCATGATTTTATGACCTTTTTTGCCATGGTTGTTAGGTGAATCACTGCAGTTGTCAAATGAGTTGTGTGATCATTAAGCAAATCTAGATTTTCCCATTGACTATGCTTGTCAGAAGTAGCTTGTAGTTGAACAACATTTTGTTAATGCCAGTGGTGTACTCTAGATGTTTTGGGATTACACCCAAGGCACCTATTACTATTGTATTATCTTTGGGAGGGGTGTTACCACAGTTGTTCTACTTCTATTTGCAGGTCTTTATATTTTGTGATTTTCTCCAGTTCTTTTTCCTCTTTTTTACTGACTCCAGATACTACAAGATTAACAATTCAGACTTCTTTGTCATTCTTATCAACAATTGTTAAGTCTGGGGTGTAATGTGGCAGGTACTTATCTGTTTGAATTCTACAGTTCCAGAACACTTTAGCTTGTTTATTGTATATCACATTGTCTATTTTGTGGTTCCACCAATTCTTGCTTGCAGGCAAATAGTATTTCTTGCATCTATTCCAATGCACCATTATTGTTACTTTGTGGTCCATTCAGAAGTGGCATGTGCTGATTGTTGCTGTCTTCTCAATTCTGACTTTATATTTGTTCTTAAGGCTTGGTCTTGTGCTGCCAGAATTAGCCCTGTGTCTCTTTGTTCAACATTCCTGCTCTTAGCCATTGCCAGGTCTTGTTTTTATCTGCTTTGCCTGCTAGGTTTTTTGTGTACTAGCCATTTAATACTTTGTCTCACCATGTTTCTTTTTCTTCATTTTGGTCTTTCTTGAAGGTCAGTTTGGTATCTTCAGTATTCAGCAAACCTTCATGATGTACTAGTGTCAGTGCACCTTCTTTGCTGTCCTTCAGATATCATTCCAATGTTCTTTGGTGATCTAATGATGATCTTCTGGAAAATCTGTGCTGTGTTTTGATTCCTGCCTAATTAGCAGGATCTAACCTGAAATTTTAACTCTTTTTTTAGTTACCAAAAAACCTGTCCATACTTTCTTTCCCTTTCTCCTTAAACAGGCAAATGAGCTCCCTTTACTATGCCCATTTAGGTCACTGGGAAAGACTTTACAGTTTAGTTATTTATCATATCTAGTTCAGGTATTTGGGCCATTGGAAAAAAGCTAAGCAAAGTTTCTTTCCTCTTGAAGTTCATGTTAGGAAAAATACATAACAGGAGGGGAGAAAGAGATGCCATATTACAGAAAGTGATTCCTTGCTTAGCAGACATAACAAATTTACTTTCAGACTGGGAGAGAGACAGGCAAAAAAACAGGAGGAAAAAGTTCAATATTTGTTGGCTAAGACCCCTCAAATGTATTCACACCTTGTAAACTGCAATGGAAAAAGAAACAGAAGCAAAAGGAGGACAGTTTCCTCCTGCATTTCTTGTAAGGAAACAATAGGTAAAGGTGCAATATCACAAAAGATATCTTGGAAGAGGGCTGAATCCAATTTCCATGATTAGACTAGAAAGGTTATTGACAGAAGGGTCCTGGTTTGGGTTACATTGTTTTGGGGGATCATGGTTTATACAGCAAAATACAAATCTCACTCCAAATATCAAGGAAAAAGTATCTAGGCAATAGTGCCAAAAACTAACCCTGGTCTATCTCGCAGAGCACATTGTCAAAGGCTGGCAGTTTTACTTTAGCATAGCATTAACAGCTACATTAGCATAACACAAAAGTAGCAGTTGCATACATTATGTTAAAATAACACTTTAATACGGTTTGTATGATTTTCCCCCAAAGAGGGAGCCATTATAGTCTTCCATACCAGTGTTTCTCAATTTTGGCAATTTTATGCTGGGTGGACTTCAGTTCCCAGAATTCCCCAGCCAGTAGTTGCCAAGATTGAGAAACACTGTTCTATAGAAAAAAATACACTCCTAAAGTATCTTAAAATATCTAAATGTATATAATGTATATTTTTGTGTGATCCCAGTCCACTTTGTAGGATTCATGGAGTATAAAACTGAATACACACATACACCATCTGTATAGCTGTCTGGGCAAGGAGAGAAACAGAGAGAGATGAGAAGAAATATAAAAGGGGAGATGAGACAGCAAGAATTAGAGTGACCTTGAAGCAAGAGTTAGATGTGACAGAGGCATTCATGTATTGGAGATAAGAAACACTAGTTTTTGTTTAACCACAAATTATGTTAGAACTTTTAATGAATGCTAGTTCAGCAGTTTTATAACAAATTTAATTTGTAAAATACATTATTTCATCATGCTATGCTTTGTTGATGCTAGTGCAAATAAAATAACCAAATACTATGCAGAGCTCTCTGCATCAAATACTAGTCATGCCAAAATGTATAGTCATAGCATGCAAAGGCCACCATTTTATGCTTGAGTCCCAAATTCTGATGCAACTACATAGATTGCCACATAAAAACACTAGGCACATTTCATAATTTGCCCACTTGCTCTCCTGTGGTCACCTATGTTCTTAGATAGATTCCAATACTACTCTTGCCAAATAGTTGCCTGGGAAACATCAACATCAACCAGAAGCTCAAGGGAATATCATGGGAAGAACCTTATAATTACTTATAGTTCAATATAATATATGCAATCCATATCCATATATACTTTATACTAGATCAGATAAAGTCTGGTACTATCTTTTCAAATTATCAAATTTTATTAAAACAGTATAAGCTTTCATTTAGGGGACATGGTGGCTGAGCAGTTAAGACGCTGGCTTCTCAGCTGGAAGGTCAGCAGCTCAGCAGTTTGAGACCCAAGCACCAAACAAGATGAGCTCCTGTTACTTGCTCCAGCTCCTACCAACCAAGCAGTCTGAAAGCATGTAAAAATGCAAGTAGATAAATCGTTACCACCTTCAGCGGGAAAGGTAACAGCATTCCGTGTGCT
This sequence comes from Acrochordus granulatus, assembly GCA_032468055.1. Lineage (NCBI taxonomy): Eukaryota > Metazoa > Chordata > Lepidosauria > Squamata > Acrochordidae > Acrochordus > Acrochordus granulatus. The sequence goes on from JANHZU010001712.1 coordinate 83,306, forward strand.
TGGTGTCAGTCATGCCAGCCACATGACCACGGAAGAATCTTTAGACAAACACTGGTTCTCGCAGCTCTGAATCAGAGATGAGCACTGCCCCCTAGAGTTGGCCATGACTGGTAGAGGAAACCTTTATCTTTCACCTATAAGCTTTCATGAACTACAATTCACTTTATCAGATACTTTTTCTGTTCTTCTCCTACACACTTTATACTGGACAAACTGATCAAGCTCTGTGCAAAAGAATACATGCAACCAAATCTAACATACTAAATGGCAACTTTGCAATGCAGAAATATTTCAGTTTCCCAGGTCACCTTTGTCTAATTTCAAGTTAGAAAATACTTAAAACAATAAATGTGTGATATACCATATCTAATAATACATTTGTTGGTCTTTCATGAATTACTAGAACCTTGCTGTATGGAAAGAGTAATTACTAAGAGCGTTTCTTAAATATGGACCAATGCCACCCATTAAGTATTATACTGTATATATATATGAGGAAAAATGGATCTGTTTAAGTAAGCAATAATGGGGTTCTCAGAAGATATTCCAATTCTAATTATTGACCAGACTGGGATCTGTTTTGTATCAGCCTGGTTGCAGCACCATGTGCTTTCATGCTATACTTTAAGGAACCTGATCCAATATAAAAAGCCTTTATTAAATAATTAGGCATACTTGGAATTTTAAATAATTTTATTTTGGAAGCAACAATAGTTTCTCATAAAAGCATCATGTATCTTGTATCTTAGCCATCCCTTTTTTTTAGGAAGAATGAAAAGGTCATTCCCATGCTTTTACTAAGGATTCTTGACATAGTTATGATATCACCAAAAACTAATCTGAAAGCTATCATTGCTGGAGTTCTAAGGCCGTTTCCTAATGAAGGACATGTGCTCTGCTTGAGTTTATTTTAAAAGTGGATTTGCTTATTTTTCAGATGCAATCAAAGGAAAGTTCAGAGGGTTCCGAAATAAGCACTTGAAACTTGTGCGTAGTTCCAGCAGCCAGCAAAAATGTCATCTGTAAAATACATTATCTTGAGGAGGATCTACTGATCCTTGTGTTGATTGCTGTTATTACTTTTTTTAAAGGAAGAAAAATTACTACTTTAGCTTTAAATGAAATACAAATCTAATTCATTTTAAAACCATCACAAAGATATTATCTATATTCTGAGAAAGATGCTGCATAGGTTTCACAGTAGAAACTTCAATTAAAAAATGTTTAAGGCAATATGCAGAGATTAGGGAGGATCTTTACCTTGATGTTACAACTGTCATCAAGAAGAATATTTTCCAGTTTTAGATCCCTGTGAACAACACCATTCTGAAACCAGAAATGAAGAAAACATGCAGATGAACAGAAAGGAGTTTCTGTGAGGGGGCTTTAATATTGGCTAGATTAAAGGAGCAAACCATCAGGGTGGTCTTTGCATTTACACTTCAGTCATAACACTAGTAAGTAGTGACAGGAGATATATTAATCACTTGCTGTGTGGTTAGGAGAAGAATGACTGGAATCTGTCCTCCCACAAAGTCTATAAAACAGCAGGGGAACTCTTTTCGGAACTTAATCCCAACCCCAATCTGCCCCTCACTATGTAAAAATAATATATTCTTCCCATGCATTAGAAAACAATCCCTAACAAGATGTGTTAATACAGAAAGTCCAGTAATTCTATTGGCTAGCCTTTTAGGTATGATGACTTATATTGTTCAAAGATTGCTTAAACATGAGACTGAATGAAGTAACTTCTTAACATTCATTAACATTAAAATTATACAACTAAAAACTAGAATCTCTGTTTTATGTGGAAAAACATCAGCCTTTTCCCTTCAAAATGTTTTTGTATCTTATGAGGCTTTTTTAAAAAAAATAAAATTGATTTGGCATGTAAGGATCACTGAAACATTCGGGAAATATTCTCATTTCAGAATGAAAGATCATATGCTGTGTTCCCTTCTGCATAAATTAATCCTACTGCAAACACTTTTTAACAGTATAATCAGCCTGGAGCATGATTCTCCTAATACATCACTATTTTGCAAGAACAACTTTTGGGATTCTTTTGATCTTATGAACTCTGAAGTTGTGGGCAGGGATCTTGGCAACAGGAGCTCTCTGGGTGGGACTCAGGCTGCACTAAGCTCCATCAGGAAGCTAGATAGGGTGTATACATTTGAATTTGAGAGGGGCTGTACTTCCTGTCTTGAAGAAGATTGTGGTACATTCCTTCCTGAAGAAGTCACTTCTCATCTAACCATGTTAGACAAATTCTGCACATTCTCCAACCTTCCCTTCTTGGACTAAAGCTAGAAACAATTTTAAAAAATCCAGTTCTCCTTCAGACTTAGGCATGGATTGAAATTGCATTGGTCACTCTAATGGATGATCTTCATTAAGACTTGGATAAAAGAGTACAGTTCTATTGGATCTCTCAACTGTATCTGAGGCACAGTGGCGCAAGTGGTTAAGAGTTTGGCCTGCCAGCTGGAAACTCGGTGGACTAAGTTCAAGACCTGGCGTTGCTATGCAGCAGGGTGAGTTCCTTCGGGGGGGGAGCCAGCTGGCAGCGAGGGGAGCAGGAAGTTAGCCCTGGACCTGCCTGAGCTTGAGGGCAGAGCAGGAGCTGTGGAGGAAGCCCCTGGATGTGAATACAGCTGGTCAGCTTGGGGTAGGGTGGGGTATAATGTTAAAAAATGTTAAAAATGTTGATTGTGAACCACCAAGAATCCGTTAGGAGATTGGCGGCATATACATATGATAGATAAATAAATATTATTGACCATGGTATTCTTTTGAATTTCCAGTACCAGTTGGAAAGGGGCATCATTATGCAGGGGGTGGGAACAACTTGAATAAGCATTTTCAGTCATTGGTAATATGGAGGATTACTCAGGCTCTTTGTCAATCCTCTATAGGTAGTCGTAAAGCTTAGTTCTTTCCCCAAAGTTGTTTAACATTTATATGAAACTACTGTGTGAAGTTACAAGTAGTCCTTACTTACCAACCACAATTGGCAATTCCATCTCTAAGTGATGAGGTCATAAATGAAACATCATATGGCCATGTCCAACTGATGACATTAGTTCTGATTGCAGTTGTGAAGCAAATCACCTACAGTAATAAAGTGTGATTCACGTGACCGCAATTTGTGACTTCCTGCTGGCTTCCCCACTGACTTTGTTAGGAAGATAACCATGGAAGTTGCAAATGGCAATCATGTGACCACAGGACATTGTGACTGTCATAAATGCATGCTGGTTGCCAAGCACCCAAATTGCAATCATGTGACTATGAGGAGACTATGATAATTGCAAATTCAAGGACTGGTTGTAAATCACCTTTTTCAGCAGTCAGCTGTACTGGTTAGTTCATGATGAGATATCATCATTTATTGGACAGGAAAAGCAGGAGAATCAGACTGGAATTGAATCTTAACAAGACGGAGTTGCTATCTGTCCAGAAGCCATCATATTTGAGAGAACTGAATTGAATCCTAGTTTCAGCTGCTCTGGAATAACTTCACTTCATAGTCTAAAATTCATTGGGTGTAAAAGAAAATGTGCAAACATTATCATCACACACTCTTCAAATATTTTTTACTCACCTTATGACAATAATGAACTGCTGAAACAATTTGCCGGAAGAAGTGTCTTGTCTCCCTTTCATTTAGCCTTCGTCTCTCACTGATGTAATCATACAGTTCCCCTTTACTTGCATATTCCATGATGATCACTATTTTGTCTTTGTTCTCAAATACTGAGATAAAATAAAACCAAACATTTTTATTTCATTATATTGATAAATAAAAAATATTCACATACACTTACAGTATATGCAATCAGAGCTAATATCTTTCAGTGTATAGATGTAAAAATAATTCATTTTCAAATCAAAGGCAGTTTTATCCATGCTCTTTCTTTCTTAATTTATCATTTTTGCATTTTAGTCATAGAATTGGGAATATTTTTAAAATTTAAATTACTTTTATAGTTTATATTACTTTGAAATATTATTTCACAGAATAATGCAACTCTAAGCATATATCTTAAAAATATTTCAAGTAAAAGTTTGTCATTGAATAAATAAATACCTTCAATCACTGTGATATATTTTTGGGTGATAAATTGAACCAAAGGATTTTGAACAGTGAAAAATGTATTCCATTCTGCATATTAATCAAGGAGGTATGGATAGTGTTGAAATGCAAATACAAATAAAAATGCAGTAACATCATTTTTTCTTTCATTTTCATAAATAAAAATAGACATTTTATGTAATAATTTTTTATAAGCAAAAAATAAGACATATTGTGAATGGAGGAAAGATACTTAATAATGTTCACTACAGGCTAGCAATTAAGAAATTTATATGGGCTGCAGAAGTTTCTTCAGCAAGAAAAGATAGATTACGATAGTAAACTATCAATATAATATTTAATACATTTCCTTTCTTCCCTAGTAAAAAAAAAGTATGAACGTCTCACTTGGAGCACAAATGAGGTCAACTGGAAATGAAACTGCACTCTTTCTTGGTCATGCTATCATTTCTGAGAAGAACAGATTACTACAAGCACCTGCATGTAATACAAAGCTTACATTGTTGGTTGATGCTTATTTGAAGAGGAGAAACAGGTAAAATGTAAAATCACTTATATAAAAATAATTAGAGCAATTTTTCATAAAGGAAGCATAATATTACAATGTGCTCAGCTGAACATATATTTGGCTATCATAGCAGGCTGTAAAATCAAAATAGCATGCCTTACTGCTTTACATACTGTTTGCCTTGCCTGTGTTCAGGAACCAGGTTTTCAACATGTATATTCCTCTGTCAAGAAAATGAGCAGGGGAAAAGTTGACAAGATTCTGTTAGCTTCCCCTCTACATACTTTTTTTAACAATGTAATCATCTTCTTCCTTCCTTGGTTCTGGTTGCCACATCTGAAAACTAGTATTACACAACTAGAAAAGGTGCATGAAAGGACAACTAAAATGTCTAGAGGACTAGAATAGCCCATCTGCAAAGAACAGCCATAGCTTCTTGTGAAATTTTTGATTGGAATGAAAGCATGGATATACATCTTGTATCTGGAGAATGTGGAAGAAAGAGGTTTTTTTTCTCACACCATATCAGAACTTAGGGGCACCCACTAAAATTAAATTTGTGGATATTCTGAGCCAATTACACAGACCACCTTACTTTTAAAGATGCCAGCCACAGTTGCTGGTGAAACATCAGTAAATCTGTTATCTGAAGCCCAAGAGATCTCCAGCTGTGAAAGCCTATACCAGTATATTTTAGATAGCTTTCACTATCAGATTATGGCCATATAAGTTATTTTAAAAGAGCTGGATAAATAGATGGAAAATTGGCTATAAATCTTAGGACTTTTTGCTATCTCCAAAATCACAGGAAACATATTTTGCATACCAGCTGCAAGTGAACAAGAGTGAAGAATGTCTATCATACTCCTTCCATGCTTGTGAAATAACATTTCCCTGATATAAGAAACACTATGTACAAAATAGAGTTGCATTTTCAAAGGGTTTGAATAAGAGTAATAAGAATTACCAACCAAGAATGTCCATTTACTATAACTACATTTTAGTTCTGACTACAGATACCTTTGTAGCAAGCCATTAGAACATCACCCTAGTCCAGTGTTTCTGAACCTTGGCAACTTTAAGATGTGTAGACTTTAACTCCCAGAATGTTCTGGCTGGGGAATTCTAGGAATTGAAGTCCAGAAATATTAAAGCTACCAAGATTCGGAAACACTACCCTAGATATTCTTATTCCCTCAACTGGTTTCATCCATCTAAGATTACCACAGGACCCTGAGCCTAAAAAGTCTAGAAAGGGGGTTGTACTTGTGCTGGGATTCTGTTTGAGAAACATGGATTTCCTGGTTACATGGTGTTTTTTGGCTCAGCTACACCTCAACCTTGATAAACCCTGTCCATGTTTACCTGCCCTTTCCACCCACATCCTTTCCAAAAAAAAAGGTTATTTAAATTAGAATCTTGTTATGTAAGTAAATATTTTACTCTGAAATAGAACTTGGCTTTTTTGATGTTGTTCTAGAAGAATTTAGAGAATGACTACGTATTTCCTGTAAATATTTATTTACATGTTCAGATATTACCTAAATGCTATTTTTGCAGCAAACTGAATTTCATTTCATCCCCATAGTAGTCACGAGGGGCTAAAATACTGTAGGAAAAGTCTAAAGTGTGATACAGGTAATCCTCCACCTACAACCACAATTAGAACCAGAATCTCTGTTGTTCAGCAAGGCAGTTATTAAGCAAGTTGCACACAATTTTATGATGTTTTTGCCACAGTTGTTAAGTGAAGTACTATAGTTGTTCAGTAAATCATACAGTCATTAAACAAATCCAGCTTCCCCCATTGATTTGCTTGAAGAAAACTGGCTGGGAAAGTCGTAAATGGCAATGACATGATCCCAGAATACTGCAACTATCATCAATACATGCCCGTTGCCAAACACCCAAATTTTGATCACATGACTAAGGGAATGTTGCAACAGTCATAAGTGTGATGACCTTTCATAAATCACTTTGTTCAGTGTCATTGTAACTTTGAACAGTCACTAAATGAATGGTTCTAAGTTGAGAACTATCTGTATTTAATAGGATATGTATGTATGCTTTTGCAATTTCCATTTGTTGTTCAGTCGCGCAGTCGTGTCTGACTCTTCATGACCCCATGGACTGAATTACGCCAGGCCCCCCTGTTTTGCACTGCCTCCCGGAGTCTTCCCAAGCTCACACCCACCACACTGACTATGCTATCTATCCATCTCATCCTCTGCC
>JANHZU010001712.1:119811-132742 GCA_032468055.1 Acrochordus granulatus
AAATTTCTTTAAGAATTAAGTCACAGATTGCTATCCATGTTCATATTAACTGAAGTATAGGTACTTCTCATTTAGTGACTATCTTGTTTAGTGACTGTTTGCACAGATATAGCAGTGATAAAAAATAACTTTGCAACCATTCCTCACGCTGATAACTTTTGTAGGTTTGTAAAACAAAGGAAAGCTGAACAAAATTATAAGCACGGTCACGATTTCGCTTAGCAACTACTTTGTTTAATGACCAAGTTTGCTCATCCTAATTATGGTCACTTTATGCGGACTACTTGTATTTCAGTTTAAATTGTTATTGAGGCAATTACAAAAAAAACCTTATTATAGTTATACTGTAAGTTATATAACAATTCCAATTCTAATTATCATGTTTTATTTGACAAGCATCCAAGTTGTAAAGAGAAATGGTTAAGCATTCAGGAACAAATATAATTTCACAATGTCCCTGGAATGATTTATATTCTGTTCATTACTTCTATACTTATTATATAATTATTATTTTATATTATACACTATATAATTATTATAAAATATAGTATATTATAATATAGTATAAAATCCATGATTTAGTGATATATTTAAAATCCAAAATAAATTGCATGATACATAAAATGTTATTGGACTGCATCTAAGTGAATAAAAAATGTCCATTTTTTCAGTACAGTAGCCTCAAAAGTATGAAACGTATTTGTTTAAGAACAGATAGAATTGTAAAAGGAGCAATGGAGCAAAATTGTTTGCCTTAGGAGCAAAGCAACACCTCAAAATCTAGAATTACTAAGCAGTATCAATGAAAGAGAATAAGGAATTAGATGGACAGACTTGATTCTATTGCCCATATCAAAGACTGTTTCTTCCTTGCATATCTATGTAATCCATAGCATAAAACAAATCCTTAAATGCAAGTCTACCATGCAGATTACTTTTGTTACATGTTTATATAAATCATACATGGTCTTTAGAAGCCTAGTGAATGTTTGACAGGTGGGATGTCTCAGTACAAGTGGGCTGTATCCCTGCATTTCATGCAGTATGCAACCTAATCTCCACTACATTCTTATGCAAACAAGAGTAAATAACAAATTGTTGCTGACAACAAACTAAATATAACCTATCTATAATACAACTCACAGTTCAAGAGCCATCACATAAACTATGTTTGGGAAAGTATTATGTATTTTCCAAAACAAATGTCAAGCTTTTAAGCATTCATCAGAGTAAACAAAAAATCAAATTCCTGGATACCAATGCCTGCCTGTAGGAGTTTGGGAATACTGAGCATATGTAGGAAAGCAAAAGAAAAATGTGCACATATATTACTTTTAATGAACAATCATTTTGCATGATATGCAGATTTGAAGCACATTTTTTTCTCCCATTTGGGGACGTTTAGAGCTCTTCCTGCAGATTTCATAGAATTTGTCCCAGAAGCCAAAGAAAAACCAGCATCTGACATTTTACTTCGCAGTATCTGATTTTTCTGTAAAAAGTCAGCAGCAGTATGCTTCAGTATGTTTTATTATTTTACAACTAATAAAACATTCATGGAAATGTTTTGTTTAGGTAACTTGGTGAGAGTAGGCTATGTTTCCAAATATTTACACACTACTGTGTAGGAAAATGCCACTTCACCTACTAATATGACAGCAAACAAATGACATAGGTGGGAACATGACCTTGAGATTTCTAATGCAGTACTAAGCCTTTCTACATGAGGTCATGATGGGAATTCTGCTGGTCACATTGCTTCAAGGACCCCCTCTGCTGGCCACAAGAGAGCCACTTGGATCAAAGCTCTCCAATGACTCTATAAGTGATTACGACTAAGGAGAAAGGGAAGAGAGCACAGATGGAGAAAAAAGGCTCAATGAAATCCCAGTCTCAATTCTGGGCCAAATACTTTTCAAACTGTGTGAAGAGAGTATATTATACAGATAAAGATGTGTAATGTTTTTTCAGTAAAGCACACTGCCATTTTTAACATAAATAAGCATTATCATGAGGCATGGGACACAGGTTCGAATTTATAGCCAAGAATCATTAATCTAGAAACAATTAAATAGATTATAAAAATCACTGCTACTGCATTTGATGGTTTCACTCCATTTTCCTCAGTTTGTTTCTTTAACTGCAATGTTATATGTATTGCTCTAGACTAGAGCAAATCTAAAAAACTATCTGCACTGTTATAAAATTAATAAACATGAAGTTATTGAAAAGAGCATACCAATACAATCTGGAAATGATACTCTTCGGCTTGTACATTTTTGAGCTAGATGTTTTGCTAATTTTAAAACCCTGTAATATGATACACTCCAGGCAATGTTCTTTTTCAAAGAAAAAACAGGCAGTCAAAGTGAACATGAGCAGTCACTTCTGCTTTTGATTAACTATCTTAATGATTTCATGAAATGACAGAGAGCATAATACAACATTAAGACTTATCTGAACCGGGTGTTTAAAGATTCTTTTCATGCTACATAACACTGGGGTATTATTTATTTTGATCAATGAATCGGGATTTAGTGTTTTTACTATAAATTGCACCATGAAAATATTAAATGTTCTTAAATACAGGATGTGATCACATATATAATCACACCGCATGTAGCTAAAGTGCTTTTTACTACTTTGCTTGCTTATTTGTTTATTTGACTCTCTTGTTCAAAACAGTTTGAGCAAGCAACAGGAAAAAATAGGTAAATAGAAACAAAATATGGAGCTGTAGCAAACCTACTGTAACGTACTTGATCAAACAGCTGAATAATCCTGGGGAAAGTACATGCATATCTGATTTATATGCAAAACCCTCATATGTAGCCAGACAGCATCAAAAGAAAACAGCTGTATTTTTATCCTATTATATGAAAAGTTCATATATGTGTCTGAGTTCTATGATATTCAGGCCTCTTGTGACAAAGAACACCAAAGTTGGGCTGAAAACAGTTATAGCACCCTGCAACATTAAATTTGCCAAATAAAGTGGACTCTAAACTTCACTTTGATAGGAGCAATTGCATCAATGTGTTTGTTATAGAGGTCAACAAAGTGTATGTCATCACAACCCACAACACACTGCTGGCCTTTAAAAAAAATTAATCTCAAATGGATATCTGGTTAAGAAACTAGGATATATATAAATGGATGTTATGTCCACAGTTTGAACAACAGAGCAGTATCTGGTTGCTGGAAGGGAAGAAACAAATTATGCCAATTTACAGATAATTCAGTTCTCCTTATTCAAAGAACTACCTCTGATTTCTATAAAGGAGCTCAGTTGGCATTTGGAGAGAAAAGCTCAAAAATAAAATTCAAAGATCAAATACTTCATAAACTCTTCAGTGAATCCTGAATCTCAGAAAGTGGGAAGAAGGCAAGAACATAAAAACCTCCCTAAAGACTAAGAGATACAGCTTGAGATACAGAAAGCAAAAGCAGGACTACAATCACCTTCAAGCTTTCAAATTTCAGGTATATCACAAAGTCTTCTTCCCCAAGCTGGTACCCTCCAAATGTGTTAGAACTACAACTCCCATAACCCTTAAGTTTTGTAGTTGATGGCTAGGAATTCTGAGAGTTCATATAATTTTTTTTCATTTGTTAGATTTTGAAACCCCTTCGCTCCAGAGGCACTGTACAAAGCAAAACGATTGTCCCAGAATTCCCATAGAGCATCATCTTAGGGAAGACTGTCAAAAACAAAAACTACCCAAGGACTGTCATGCTCAGATGCTTCAGTAATGCCTGCAGCTTAGTCCGGCAGCCCCCTCCCGGGCCAGTCTTTTCCGCCCTTACCACTCTGCCTGAAAACCTCTCGATGGCCCTCTTGACTTTGCCATAGGTACCCTTGCCCAGCGTTTCTTGCAACTCGTAGCGATGTTTCAGGTTGTGCTTGTGATGGTGCCTCTTGACCCCTTGCTGCTGCTGCTGCTGCTTCAGCTCCTGTTGGGCAGCTGGGACAGGGATGACGGCCTGGGGGGCCGAAGCAGCGGGGCCCCCGGAAGAGGGAGCCTCCGCGGCGGACTCTTCCATCGCCGCCCCTGCTGCTTCACCGGCGGTCCGCGCAGCCTCCTGGCAGCATCGCCGGGGAGCTTCTGTGCCGCTGCCATCCAGCTCGGTCCCATCAATCTCCCGCCCGGCCAGGCGAGCGCCGAGAAGGCACTTCGCGCAGCGCGGGAGGAGCCTCGGGGTCCCTCCCTTCAGGCGTGTTCCGCAAGGGCGGCCCCCATGCTTTCGGAGCGGGAAGAGCCGGAGGCCCAGCGCCGTCTTCTCACCCCCTGCCGGGGTGCCGGAAAGGCCCTCGGGAATGGCTAAGGCGGGAATTTGGGGACGGGGAAAGCGGTCGGGCCGCAGGGGCCTCGGCTATCCGGTTCTGTGGTGGAAGTTCTTTTCAGACGGGGAGGGGAGGGGAAGGAAGGGAAGAGCATCCCCTCTCTCCCCCCTCCCTCCGGCCCTCAGCGCCTCAGAAAGGGATGCGGACGAACCCTCAACGCGTCCGGGTTGCGCTCTTAAACGCCCGGCGCTTGTGCCGTGGCTCCTTCTTAGAGGAAATTTAGCGAGGGCGGCCGGGGCGGCGGCGAGGTCAGACCCCCGAGGCGGCATAAAGCAGCGCGGAGCCGCCTTCCCCCGCCTGTGCTGTCAGCGAGGCGGAGGCTGATTCGGCCCTGAGAGGGCTCGTCACGCCTCGGCGACTCGCAGCCGGCGATTCGGGGCGGGCGAGCCGGTGGGCCGCCCCGTGCTGCGCCTGAGCTGGGCTGGACTGGGAAGAAGCCGGGCGTGGCGCGGACAGAAACTAACGGGCCGGGCGGGAACCGGAGACCTCCCCTTCCGAGCCTGGCCTCCGACCTGGGCGGGCTCGTCGGGACAGTCCGCGCTCCTGCGCGGAGAAGGCAGGGCGGCCAGACGAGTCGGGGGCGGAGAGGTTCCCGCTGGCCTGCGAGCCGGAGGATGTTGCGTTGTTCCTTCGCATCCACAGATCGTCTAAGGCTTCGGAACAGGCTGGCCTTCCTTGCAATTTGTTGTTGTCGCGTGCCTAAAGCGGGCGGGGGGCGCTTCTCGACCTTTGGGGGTGCGCATCCGTGTCCTGAAAGAACCTCTCAGCTCTTTAGATGTAGAGGGTTAAGCGGAGAAGTCATTTGATGACGGATTTTGGAGAAAAGCGTATATCACCCCCACCAGTGCGGAAACAAGCCCACCAGAGGGGTGGCAGTTTGTTTGGTCTATTTGTTTGTTTCCTTCCCACTTAAAGAAAGCAATCTCTCCTCAGCATTTAGAGCTCAGAGCTGAGTCTTTTCATCCAGAGGAGTTGAAATGGTTGGGTTGATACATTTTATACTTCATAATGTTCAGGCATATTGGATTAAATGGGGTGAAAGGTTATCTGATATAAAAATGATATAACATGAAGAGAATCTACATTCCTTTGTAGAATCCAACAATTGCTTTATTGCATATTTTACAGACTGTGTCACAATCACGGGAGCGATTCATAAAGAGAGGTAATGGAAGGTTGCCTCAATTTACCTACCACAAAAAGTATCAGGGATGTTTTGCTCCTCTCCAATATTTGCTTCACTCTCCTGGTGCCAATACCATCTCCTGTATTCGACACACATGCACACACAACCAACAATGTTCTTTCTTGAATGTGTAACATACTTGGTTCCTCTTCCATAAATAAGAATTGAAAAAACTCTTATTTATGGAAAATTAGATCTCCAGAAAGGCTGCAAAAGAGGGCATTCTCTGTAAGAACTCCCATCCAGTGGAACAACTAACAATAGATTTGAGAATGCCCCCTTTGCATCATGATTTTCTGAAAAACTGATAGCTGTTCTGAAGAGATCTTTGGGGAGAAGAATGGATTATGTTTTCTGAAGTACTATGGTACCATCTTTCATATTATTGCACTGTATTATATTGGAATGTTGTGTTATCTTAATTTATTATAATTAATTCTGCTTTATATTAAATATATTGTACACTGCTTAGAGTTCATTGGGATTGAAGAGTTACATAAGTTTGCTAAAAGAATAAAACCATAGCCCTAAGAACTGTCAGATATTCTAATTATTGGAATTGTAATGCTTCCACAGGCCTTTCCTTCAAACCTAATGGATAGATTTTCATTTAGGACAGATAGCCCAGCTAGACCATCAAGGATGCCACTACAGAAGCCCTTTGCTTTAGCCTTAAGAAACAGGTCAATGTGGATCAATGTCCCTTGCAGTTTTGAATCTCTCTCCCTTGCTCCTGGCTTCCCAGTTTGGGAAGTAATTGAGTGATACAGATTTGGCACAAAAACTTTCCTCAGTTTAGTTTTGCATGGAGGGGAAATAAGTTAACTGCGGAGGCAATAAAGTCATTTTCTGAGAAGCCAAAAACAGACTTTCTAGTTAAATCATTATTTTCATATAAATCATTTATTTAAATCATTAAATCATATTTAAATCATCACTTTCTATTTCTTGAAACCACCATTTACTGAGCCTTCAGATATGAATGCCGTGGGTGGACCCTTTGCTGCCTCATCCTGTGGTTTTTAATAATCAGCACTTTCATTCTCCCCCTATCCCATCTCTTCAGAATCCCTAAATTAGATTAGGTACTCCCCTCCCTTTGCTATGTTTTAATTTCTGATCATAGGTTAATGTGATAAAGAATAAGAAACAATTTAGGAGACCATTTAAGCTTTAACAGCCATATATCAACATGCTCTGAGTTTTAGAACATTACTTTTTTGCTCTGATTTGCTTCAGAAATGTATTTCTTTCACAAACACATCATTAGCTATGAGTTAGAGCTACCAGGCTTTCACTTGTACTAATATAAACAGTATTTTAAGTCTTCAGGAAATATAGGATACATTTTCCTCAACATCCTTTTTGCACTCTTTTCATGTTTTAACTGCCTTCCCAGAAAAACAAATTTGCCTCATGTTTTAAAGAAACCTAACCTGTAAAATGTAGTTTAGTATTTTTATTTGTATCCCACCTTTATTATTTTTATAAACAACTCAAGGTGGCAAACATATTTAACACACCTTCCTCCTCCTATTTTCCCCGCAACAGCAATCCTGTGAGGTGAGTTGGGCTGAGAGAGAGTGACTGGGCCAAGGTTGCTCAGCTGGCTTTCATGGCTAAGTTAGGATTAGAATTTAGGATCTCCAGGTGGATATCCTGTTACCTTAACCACTAGGCCAAATTGGCTCTCAAAATTTTTGAGTGAAGTTGATTTTTTTTAACAAGCACTCTGTATCCCTCCATCACATAGGCTGTGTTTGAGCCACTTCCCTTTATGTGGAATCCAGATTTAACAAGAAATTATTCTGTGGAAGATCTCATATGAATTTGATCTCAACATAGATACATGGATACCCATGTTTTAAAGAACAATATCCATCAAAGCCCTGCGCTGCTATAGCAATCAGAATGTTTTTGCTGCCAAAAAGGAAAAGCCAAGAGGCTTGCTGTCTTGTATATTTTCAAAATACAACTTTCACTTTATCTATCCACATCTTTATATATGAAGATTTTTATTAAAAACCCAGACATAAATCTGCTTGAATGGAACAAAAAGTGGGTGGGATTTAAATAGCTCTGCATACCTCAAACACAGCAGGAAGATTTTAACAAATGGCTTAAGAAAAAATTGGATTTCTAAATCATATTAGACAGTTTGAAAACTGGAGAATTTATCCCACAGGGCATCACTGTGAAAATTGCAATAATATTGATCAATAAGATTGTATGTTGACTTGTAATATCAATTTTCAGATAGGTGAATCATGAAGTAGTGCATCTAATACAGTAATAGCATTAAGTCATGGTATAGCCTATAAGTCAGGAAAAGTCTTCTTTCGGTAAGTCAGATGCTTTCAAGCATTTCCAGAGGCAGCTGTATGCAGCTTGTAAATAGATTGTCCGTGAAACATGGTAACAGCAATGGAAATATTCTGTGGTGCATGATTTCTGCAGATAAGAAAAATAGAAATGGGCAGAGAATTTGCATGCATTTCTTGGAAAGAAGTTGAAAATAGTTACATGACAGATTACATTTTAGGGATTTTATTTTTGTGCAAGGCTGAAATGTAAACTTTTTTTCATACTTTACATGCTGTTTATGTGACAAAGCTAGCCTTTTAACCAACTAAACTACTTGAGTTTATGCACTGGGGATTGTGCTGATCCCAAAGAAAGATAAACAGATCTAAAAAATTCAAGTTTGAACTCTATTATTCTGGTTAGTTCAAACAATAGTTTAAAAACTTTATAAATAATAGAGTATGATAGAGCATCAAACACTCAGGTGGGGAGGTGGAGGTCCTCCCCCGTAAATGGCTTTGTCACTTCCCCTGGCTAGCTTTTACTTTAAATGTTGAGATACAGCTCTGAGGAAGAAGGTTTATAAATCCCTGCTGGAATTTTCTTTGATCAAACAATTGCATCTTCCTTATTTCTCCTTTATCTTCTGTGACAGCAAAAAAAAAAGGAACAGCAGCAGCAGATAGAATCCTAGTATTTAGGATTCCAAGAGCAGTGTAACCAACTTATATTACTAAGGAAAGCTACTTTTTGAATCAGGAGGTGGTATGAATTCCTACACACAGCTTGTAAAATGGCATGTTATGTGCTGTCCAAATAGAAATACCAAACAGGAATGTTTCCTGGTTGTACTTTATTCAGAGTTCCTAAAACAAATCTCCATAGGGGTATTCACAATGGATGACCAAAAAAGTCAAGACTGATCCTGATCTTGTGACTGAAGGTCCTCCCATTCTTCATGCGTAACACTTGGCCTCCTTCTTTCATTGTGACTTCCAAATGTATTGGCTATCCCAACTTTCCAAATACTGTACTAGGCTAGTTGGGCATGACAGAAGTTGGGATACAAACATTTCTAAAACGCCTAATTTGAGAAGCTCTCTGAATCCCAGATGTATCAGCTGTATAAGTACAAAGCAACAAATCATTGTTATGTCATATCATCTTAGGCTAAAATATACAAATTATGGAGCAAATATCTTTTGCTCTGCTACTTCAGAGAAAACAAGTGAAGAAAAACCAAAGTTTGTAGAATTTCATTCCTTGTTGGTAGCACCACCAAGTGGTGTACTTTATTATATGTGCCAAATGCATTACAGAATTTTACTTGTACTGTATTTTGATAGCTTTGAACAGTGTATGGTGCCCTCAATTTTCTGGCTGGAAATACTGGGAGAGGAACTGTTACTACTTCAGTGAGGAGACTGCATCCAACTGGACATTTGCTCGTAAACAGTGTAGAAGATTTAGAAGTACAGACTTGATATGGATCAATAGCAATAGTGAAATGGTATTGATGCATTTTGTGAAAAATTGGAAAACACTTTGAAGTTGGGATACACTTTTTAAAGTTTATATGTACACAAATGTGTTTGAATCATTAGTTTTTATTGCAAATTGCTTTGAAATGCATTAGGTGTATATCAGTATTTGTGCGGTATTTTCCCTTATCACTTCAACAATGTAGTGTTTTCTAAAACTCTGTATATCTATGGTTTCAGTCTTTTAAATCTCAGAGGAGATTGGCCTACTTTGACTGAAATCCTTGGAAGCTCTCAGATAATTCCCCACCTTTTCCAGCCACTTTAAAAGATGAAACTTACCTTGTTAGGCTTTCCTGACAAAGTATGGCTTATATAAATCTTTCTTTGGATTTCTTTTCCTAGGTCTCAGAGATTCTGTAAATATTTTGAATATTTTTGAAGCTTTTTCTTCTTCATTTTATTCCTCTGATTTTTCTCTCAGCAAAATTCATTTTTTAATTGGATATAGTAATTAGTTTGGTTGTGTGATTATCATCCTATATACTGTAGGACAAATTAAAAGAGCAACATTTAATTGGCTTCCATGTGTCTTCTAAAAAATAATACACTTGGTAATTAAATAAAAATAGGAATGATTGATTGACCTATAGTGTTTTACAGCTTAAGTTCTCTTCACAGCATGTCATTTAAAATTTTATTTAGAGATAGAGCCTTTAAGCATTTGTTCCTCTGGTTTGTTTTTCTACTGTACTCTATACTGTAGATGGTTAACTAATAACATTTTGCATTTTTCAAAAACAACAGCATATGAGCAGGCTTCTCCATGAGTCTGAAAAAAGTGGCTACTTTAAAAATCCCTTTTATTTTTTGTAATTTACTGAAAAAAATCAGCTTCAATGAATGGCGGAGAGGTGCTTACATGATATCTGATATAGTCTTGAACCATTTTTGAAATATATATGGTCCTGTTAATTAACAAGAACTAATTTGAACTGTGTAATATATATTTGGATGCTTGTTTATGGCACTTCAGGTAATTACAGTATTTGGGCTTATTTTATATTTTACCTTGAAATAATAAACTAAGAAATGTTGGGTGATTATGAAAGATAGAAATTTAGCCAATTTCAAATGAGTACAAATTATTTTTCTGAGTATTTGAGTAAATTTAATTTTCATTTGAAAATATATGTTATTTAAAAACTACCCAATTTGTGTTGTTAAGAAAAAAAATAGTATCTATTTGACCTCTGCAAGGTGGATGCTGCCCCCTTGTGCTAGAGATGAATACCTATAATCACTAACAGAAAAAAAATGAATTACGAATACAGTATATCTCTCTTTAGTATTTGGCCTAAACTGTAAGGTATGAGTACTTCTCATATTTTTAATCTATTAATATTTTTAATCTATTAATATTTTATTAGATTTATATGATCAACCGATTCAAACACATGTATTAAAAATAGAAAAATATGGTGCAGTATAAAAATTTGGAATAGAAAAATGAACAATAGGATAAAGGAATTACATAAATAACAGTAAGAACAGAATTTACTGTGCTGAAACTACATATATCTCAGTCAAGCCCATTTCCCATTTAAATTTGAAGACAGTGATACTGCAGCTGTCACATATTATGCAGGAAAGGATATTCCTGATCTTGTCTAAGAGTACTTAAGTCTTGGGAGGATGATAATGATTCACCTGATACTAGTGATATTTAGGATTATCAGTTCAATAAGGGCAAATATATATGGAGACCTTCAATTAAAGAAGATTATTTGGATTTTGTACATATACTTTATTTACATAGCAGAACATGGATTTTGCCTTTTTTCTTTCCTTGGTTGGGAATCCCAGTAGTTCAATTAAATTTAATATTTTTTGTAGACTTTAAGGGATTGTACATAGATAAGGTTTTGATATCTAGAAAAGTAGTCCAGCATATTCATATCAGTCTTCCTGTATTCAGTAAGACTTGTTTAGAAATCAAATGCCCTTCCAAATAATTAAAGCAGTGCTAAGATAAATATGTCAGTCCTACAGGAAATCAACCCTGATTGCTCATTGGATTGACGCTGAACCTTACGTACTTTGGCCATATAATGCAGAGAGAGGACTCATTAGAAAAGAACGTGATGCTGGGAAGGATTGGAGGCAAAAAGAGAAGGGGACAGCAGAGGATGAGATGGTTAGATCGCATAGTGATGGGCATGGGCTTGGGTGGACTCCGGGAGGCAGTGCAGGACAGGGAAGCCTGGCATGCTACAGTCCATGGGGTCATGAAGAGTCAGACACGACTGCGCAACTGAACAAAGATAAATACTGCCATTACTAGCATAAACTCAGCAGAAAGGAATAAAGCTCTTTTCATTCTAAAAGTCCTTAATAGTTGGCAGAAAGTTGGCAAAAGAGGCCATCATTGACAAGCAGCTTTGGATCAGAGTTGTCTATCCAGGGTTCTTTATATTATTGATGGTTCTGTCTCTCATTGTGTAGTATTTAGAGATTCAGTTTATGGAAATTCAGCCAGATTATGGTTAGGATGCAGCTCTCTCTTGTTATCCCTTCAGATAAAGGAAAAATAACTTGGTATTTTTGATAGCAATATCAAATTAATACTTAATAGGCTGTAAATGAAGCCAGAGCCTACAAGAAATTTTGTCAGCCTTGTACTGTACTTTAAAAAGAGAAAATTTCTCTTTTCAGAAAATGCCCTAGTTCAAGTTGAATTCACAGCAGAGAGGGGGAAAATCAGTCCTATTGTATTGAACTTTTAAAAGAAAGAATAAATTGTATTCTTTTTTATAATTTGGTTTTAACATTTTATTCAATATTTATATTTTATAACAAATATATTGTATAAATATTACAAAAATAATATTTATATAATATTGCAAATTGTTATTGTTCAGGTGGTAAGTCATCTCTGACTCTTTGCAACTCCATGGACCACAGCATGCTAAGCTTCCCTGTCTTCCACTGCTACCCAGAGTCTGCTCGCATCCATGTCCACCATGATAACAATGCTATCTAACCATCTCATTCTTTGCTGTCCCCTTCTCCTTTTGCTTTCAGTCTTTCTCAGCATCGTGGTCTTTTCCAATGAATCTTCTCTTTGCGTACTTGGCCAAAATATTTGAGCTTCTGTTTCTGTCCTTCCAATGAACAGTTAGGGTTGATTTCCTTTCAAATTGATTGGTTTGATCTCCTTGCAGTCTAAGGGACTCTCAAGAGTCTTCTCCAACACCACAATTCAGAGGCATCCATTCTTCGATGCTCAGCCTTGCTTATAGACCAACTCTCACAGCCATACATTACTCCTGGGAAAACAAAAACTTTGACAAATCACAAGCCAGAATTAAGATTGTCAGGAAAAATATCAACAACCTTTTGATATGATGTCTCTGCTTTTTAATATCTTGTCTAGGTTTGCCGTAGCTTTCCTCCCAAGGAAAATCTTTTAATTTCATGGCTGCATCACTGTCTGCAGTGATCTTGGAGCCCAAGATGGTAATTCTGTTACTGCTTTCATTTCTTCCCCTTCTATTTTCCAGGAAGTGATGGGACCGGTTGCCATGATCTTAGTTTTTTTAATGTTGAGTTTCA
>JANHZU010001712.1:168034-181928 GCA_032468055.1 Acrochordus granulatus
TTTCTAGAATGTCTGGGGAGTCATGGTGCTAAAGGAAGGTGCTTTTGTTTGTAACAGTGACAGTACTATAGACTGGCTCCCTCCCTGTTAGCTTTTAGGAATTTATTAAAAATTGAACTTTTTCAAATGGTATTTTTGTAACATCATCTGCACCTTTTATTTTATTTTTTTCCTACTTTGAGGTTTAGATAGGGTTTGCAATTTGGACTGCATGTTTTTTTAATTCTGTTTTTACTGTGACGTAATCAAGGCTCACAAAGTTGCACTGGGCTAAAAAATGTAATAAATAAAAATATGTAGATGGACATGTCTTGACTTGTAGACTTCCCTGAAGGAGCGAACCTTAACTGTGTAGCTTTCCAATGCGTTTTGCCATCTACGTGCCAAATCTTTTTTGGATTGGATGTCGACTTCTAATGCATGAGTATCAGTCAGGGTGCTTTCTGTCTAGCCATAGTGCCTTTTTTGATGCATGGATGCATTGCAGTTAATCAGCATATTGAGACCAGTTTTCATTCATCGTGGGAAGTTTTGTCTAGTGGTTAAAGTAAGAGACTAGAGGTTAGTTTGGAGATTATAACTTCTAATCCTTCCTTAGCCATGAAAACCAGCTGGGTGACCTTGGCCCAGTCACTCTCTCTCAGCTCAATTCACCTCATAGGGTTGCTATGTGGGGAAAATAGGAGGAGGAAGCTGTATTAAGTATGTTTGCTGCCTTGAGTTGTTATAAAATAATAAAAGTGGGATACAAATAAAATAAATAAATGCTGTCTTAAGTAATGCTAGGAAGCCTACAGTAATTGTGTATTGTTTTCCTTTATAGATAAACGAATTCATTTGTATATGAAAAGCTTACTTGCTTCTCCATGCTTTCAAAAATCTATGCCTACAGTGCCTGGAGGTCTTGGTGTGATTCAGAAAGAGATAGAGATGATTGGATTACAGTATGCCAGCATTGTTAACCTTAATAAACAGGTTTATGGACCATTTTATGCAAGTATCTTTCGAAAACTGCTGTTCAGTGAGACAGAAACAAACAAAGCAGAACTTGCAATTTCTACCAACTGAAATATGTAGAGCTTCTTTTTTGTCCCTTTTCACAATATTTATATTGTGATTTGCATTCTTCTGGATATGCATAGCATGCAGTGATGACTGTTACTGGGAAACAGAGACAAATGTGCCTATATTATATGGATTATATTTGAGTAAATAAAAGTTCCCTCTAAATTAAAGCAGTTACTAAATTTTAAAAATGTAACTTTTGAAAAGATCAATTCTGTTTATAGTAATGGATTATAACACATTAATTTATTTTTCCTACACAAGTATTTCAAATGTGTATGATAAATACCCACAGTAATAGAAATATTTAAAATGTTTTATATACTTATGCTGATGACTATGGTGCAATAATACAAAAATGTGTAATTCAGTTTTAATTTGAAATAAATGTTCCCCTTCTCTCTTTACCCCAAACGGACTGCTCAAGAAATCGCTCCATTTCTTTCTTCTCAAAGTGACATTGTAGGGAAGAGCATTTGTCATATTAGTCCCAGGCTGTTTTCTGTTTTTATCCCTTAGCATATGCAGTCTTCATAAAGGTCCAATTTAGTAGCTTTGGATGTCACCTGGAGAAATAGTTCCTTTTTTTAAGGGAAGTCCTGAAATTTTAACAAGTTTAACAACTTGCTGCGTTATATACAAGCCATTATTTTATTTTTTCAACTTACTGAAAGGCTAAAATACACTGAGCATGTAATCATGTAATCCTCTGTTTACTACCAGAATGAATCAGAATTTGAAACAGAAAGCTTCTGCTTTAAGAAAACAAATATATGGTATTGAGCAGCAAATGATGAACTTATTAAGTAGGAAAATTTTTGCAGATTTATGTCACTAAATAGTCCCAGTTGATATTTTACTTTTTTATAAAAATAAATTGTCATCACTTTGAGCATAACATGCAACCTTCTTGCCATACAATACTTTTGAAGTGATTGCCCTTTCAAGAGCCTAATGTTTAAAAAAAACTGTAGATATAGGTAAGTCTGTTATTCTTCTTACAGAAATAGAACTGCATGCATCAGAATCTATAACATCAAAGAGTTATCTGATTGAGGAAGGCTGATATGAATTCTTTTTGTAAAAAATCTGTATTAAGTATATATTGCTTGAATATTTTAAGGAAAAAACAATTTTCCTTTTTCATATGTTTGTCAATTCCATATGGGATAAATACTTGTTCAGCAATTCAGAGGTGTTTGTGACAGTCACCTTTAGCTTTACAAAGCAATTTTGTTAAACCGCACAATTTTTTTCAATGTCTTTTAGAAGATCTTCCTTGTTCTGGTATTCCCTTGCTCTTAATATTCCACCTTTCTAAATAAATTTTAGCTGGTATGGGAAGGGAGTGAGAGATAATTGTGATAACTATTAAAATCTGTGTATGACTAAAAGAAGTATATATTGACCCACAATATTTCTTGATACCAATGACTTGTATCAAGAAGTAAATATGTGAATATCGATATATAGTAAACAAACTGTGGTCCTCTGATGCTGTACTAGAACTTCCAGCATCCTATATATTGATCATACTACCTAAGACTGCTAACTATGGCTCAACATATGGAAGACTTCATTTTACTAACCCATGTCATAAGCTGAAAAAACAATTACCTAATTTTTAATCTTGAAATTTTAGAAGTACTGTATACAATATTTTGGACCTATATATACCTTGATGAAGTTGTGAAGTCATTTAAAAAATCCTTTATGTAATCATGTTATGGTGTACATATGTTCTGTTTTTAAGCACTATATGTTATGCAGGGAGATCAAATGGGGAAGATGTTTCCACAAATTTTTAATTTACCTGAAGGATTAGTTCCCGATTACATTAGTTTAACTTGTTCCATTGTTTTCATTGGTATCCAGGTTAAATAGAACAAATCCCATTTATTACAGTGGAAATTGCAATTAAGAGTGAATCCAGTCTATATTTATTGTATAATGTTCATGTAGAAGACATTGTGTAATTTTTATAAATGACTTGAAAAGGGCATTTTATATAGCATGGTATGTCCAACATTCTTTGAGCATCTCACAATGTTCAGAATCTGTTTGATGTTCAGAATCTTCAGTTAAGTAAGTTTGTTCCTCTTGCATATTACTTACTGATATTATTGAAGTATATTTACTTCATTTGGCTAAAGTGAGATATTGTATGTAATTTGTTAATAAAAAAAGTGGTTTTTGTGTTACATGCATCATTAAATTTGGTTTGATTTAAAAAAATGTGTAGACATTATCTCTCATTTTAAAATATCAACACAAAAACATGAAGACACTATTGATGGTTGCTGGACTTAACACTGATTCTTGGATGTTTTGAGTGAATTGTTTTAAGGGCAATAGAGTAATCCTTTATGCAAGAGGTTAGGAGGGAAGAAAGAAACAAGTACGCTGTGTTACAGCCACCAAAATAGGGTGTACAGCTTTAGTCAGCACCTGAAAACATGTCAAGATGCATTGATTCACATGGCAACTGACATAATTAGTTTACATAAATAACCAGCATATTTCAGATGAGGCTATTTGCTTCTTTATGCCAAGCCCAGCTGCCAGTTTCAGAACTTTTTGTTTTTGCTTGTCTGATTCTCAGTCTCAGTCAAACCTATTTCATAAGGTTGTTACTGAGGAGGGAAATGGAGGATGGAGTATTGTAAAATCTCCTTTAAGATCCTGGAGAAAAGCAAAATACAAATCTTACAAGTAATAAACTTGCAATTACCAAACTAAGTTCAAAACTAGAAAGGTCACGGTAGATTGCAGACAGTAGAATTTCTATTTTATTGATAGTATAAGAAGATAGAAATTATATTTACATAATCCAAAAAGATACACATGATAATTTTGCAGATATAAACATATAAAGTAAAGATAAAAAAACATACTGCTGTTGCATCAGGAATTCCTGAAAATCAGGAATTTTCTGGAGCCTTGCAACCTCTTTAAAACAATGTCTGAATCTGGTTACTCTGCATCCATACACAAAATATACCAGCTATTTTAGTAATATTTTTATCTATATAGTAATAAAAGGAATTTACAACTTTATAAAATGGATAAGAACCCCAGTTTTTACCCATGTATGGCTGTGAGAGCTGGACCATAAGGAAGGCTGAGCATCGAAGAATTGATGCCTTTGAATTGTGGTGCTGGAAAGACTCTTGAGGGTCCCTTGGACGGCAAGGAGGTCAAACCAGTCAATCCTACAGCAAATCAATGCTAATTAGAGGGACAGATACTGAAGCTCAAATACTTTGGCCACCTAATGCGCAGGGAGGACTCATTAGAAAAGGCGATGATGCTGGGAAAGATTGAAGGCAAATGGAGAAGGGGATGGCAGAGGATGAGGTGGTTAGATAGCATAGTCAGTGTGATGAGTGTGGGCTTGGGTGGACTCTGGGAGGCAGTGCAGGACAGGAAGCCTGGTGTGCTGCAGTCCATGGGATCATGAAGAATTGGACACAACTGTGAGACTGAACAAAAAGGGGCAAAGCTTGGGGCCACATTAAATGGGTCTCCTGACACAGCTTTGCTGGATATCTCTTCAATAGGTCATTATCCCTCTCCACTTGGCTACTGCTCTGGGATCAATATGCTGAGTGCAACTTCCACTTGATCTCAAGGGCCTCTGACACTTGGGCCACCATCTTTGCAGTAAAGTGGGGCCCCTTGTCGGACCCCAGTCCCCATGGCACAGCAAATCTAGGGAGAATCTCCTTGAGCAAAGTTCTCACTACCTCTTGGCCTTATCAGCCCAGGAGGGAAAGGCCTTCACCCAACCCGAGAAAGTATCCACACACACCAGGGAATATTGATATCCTTGCTTTCTTGGCAGTTTGGTAAAATCAATTTCCCAGCACTCCCCCCTTTGGCCTCCCAGGGGTGGTTTTCTTACTATGCAGGGATTATTTTTCTGGCATACAACACAGCTATGTGCCACTTGTGCAGCTTCACTATATATCCCAGGGCAAAGTATATTTTTGGTAAACCCTACCATTGCCACTCCCAGGTGAGTGGTTTGATGTCGGTGCTTCGGTACTGTCTGAAGCCGATTCTGTGACAAGATCAGCCTTCGCCCTACCCGATACCTCCCATCCCGCTTCTGTGCTTTCATCTCCTCAGCCCACCTTTCTTCCTTCTGGTTGCACTTCTGGCTAAGTTCCACTTCAGGGATGAGTGACACCACAGGCTTCTACGCTGACTCCATTTCTTTTGAAACTGCCAATTTCGCTGCCTTATCAGCAATTATATTCCCTTTTGCATACTTAGTGTCCTCTGTTGATGTCCCCTTAACATGTGCTCCAGCCACTGCTGTTGGCAAATGAACACTCTCCAAACGTTCTCATATTCTTCACATTTAATTTTGCTGCCTTTTGCAGTCAGAAGTCCCCTTTCTTTCCGTATCACCCCCTGGGCATGCAAAATGCCAAAAGCACATTTACGGTTAGTGAAGATGTTAGCCACCTTTCCGTTGCTCAACCTTAGGGCTTGAGTCAAAGCCACCAATCCTGCCTTCTGGGCTGGGGTTCCTGGGGAAAGGGGTCCTGCCTCCACTGTCTCCCACAGTGACCCCTTCCTCCTTTTTCCATAAAACCGTGTCAGTAGTGAAGTACTGTGTGTCTGGATTCTCCGCAGGAGTGACTTCTTCAGTCTGGTCTGCTGGAGCTGCTGTTTCTAGAACGTGCACGCAGTCACGATGGCGATCTTCGACCTCTCCCTGAGGTTAAAGGGTAGCTGGATTCAACACGTTGCACACCTCCGGGAGCACATGTGGAGCATCCTGCCGTCTGTCATCCAGTGGGTTCCCCTCGGTCCCATGATTTCCTTCGCACGGTGGGGCAGCAGGATCCGAAGTGTTTGCCCTAGGCTCAGTTTTGCAGCTGCCACCGAGACGAGCGAGCCGTCCCGAGGCCAGTTTGTTTGCTAAAGTGGGCCCCAGGCCGGCGCCAAGGTCCCAGTTTCTGAGTCGGGGCGCTCGCCCCTATTCCTTTCCATTCACGTACGAAAAGCTCGAAGGGTTTGGTTGGACGCGGTAAGTCCAACGCAGGGGTCTGTTGCAGCTGCCTTTCCACTTCACTGAAGGCATTGTCACGTTCTTTGGTCCACTCAAACACCTCTGTCGCCTCCCTTTGTTGCCTCGTACGAGGGTTGAGCGATGTGGCCCAAATTCGACAAAAATCAGCCATTCCGAGGAATCCGCGGCACTGTCCTCCGGTCTCGGGTGCCTTCAGCTGCAGATGGCCTCCCTCCTTGGGGCCAGGAGGATCCTGCCTCCTTGCTTCGTTGCATGTCCCAAACAGCTCACCTCTTGCTGCACTGACTGGGCCTTTCCTTCGGCACCTGACAGCCGCAGGTCCCTAGCCAGTTCAACAGCTTGGTAGTTCCCTCCATGGACCCCTGTCCTGCTTTTACCCCATCGGCAAACCCTCTACAGGACACTCTTGGATCCACTCAGGCCAATATCACTCCTGAGCCAAACAAGCACCAAAGATAGTCGGGCTCTTCTTAAGCCCCTGAGGCAGCTGGGCCCATGTGTATTGTCCTGTTTACCGGTTTCTGGATCTTCCCATTCAAAGACAAGTATTGCCTGGCTACTTCCAGATCCAAGTATCCTTTAAATCTGACCCGGAAAACCATCCACCGTCCGGGGGTTAATTCGACCCAAAACGGTACAAGGGACGGGGACAGGCGCATGGATAGTGACTGCATTCCTATTTAGCCTGCGCAGACCCTGAACAAATCTCTGCGTCCCATCCGGCTTTCTGACCGGCACTATGGGGGTGTGCCAGGGTGACTTCGTGGGAGCGATCAGTCCACGGGCCAAGAACGTACCTACGACTGGCTTCAGCCCCTGCTTTGCTTCCCGAGTGATGTCATACTGCCTAATGTTAGCTCCCTGAAATCCGGGGATGAGGGGGATCTCTCCAGGGTAGGCGTCGTGAGCCTTTCCTGGTTCCCCCATTGCCCACGCCCAGGTTTCACTGCGCCGTCCGTTCTTGTCATTCCCTCCTCAGGCTTTGATGCTGCACAAAACCCAATCACTGTTGCTCCTAACCTCCATGCCTCTTGGGGGGGAGGCACTTTCATCACGATCTGATTTTCTTGAAAAGGAAAATGTTGCCTGCACTTTTTGTTGAAAGACCCCTGCCTAATAGTGATATAGGGCAGTCAGGGACACATAAAAATGTGTGCGTTGAAAAGATTTTTCCAGTCTGGCACTCGGTTGGGGCCATCAGAAGAGCGGAAAATGTCTTCCCCGGTGCCCCCACAACGGGAACCTCTTTAGTACGCTGCCCTTTTTGTTACCACTGATCTCACTCCTGTGTCAGTCAACATTTCCTCTATTTCGCCCCTATATGTACCTTTACTTCGGGCTCGGGAGATGTTCAGAGGTGCGCTAGGTCCCTGAAGACACCCTCAGCCGGATCCCACCACCATTTCTTCACCATTGGGCTCTCCCTCTTCCAATGGCCCTCCTTCCTGCAGATGGCACACTAGTTCCGACCCAGCGATCCCTTTCCTCGATCTCATCCTTCTGTTTCCTCCTCCAAAATGTCCTGAAAGCCTCCTCTAAGGCCTTCTTGCCCACCTCTTCCGTGAGGACCTCTGCCTCCCGCTTCCGCTCTCGTTGCCTGCGCTAAAAGGATGGTGTTTCTTCTGGCTTTGGCTACCTTCTTCCTATCTTCCTCTTGCCCTCGGTTCACGTACACCTTAAAAGCTATTTCCATTGGTTCAGAAATAGGTTTTCTTGGCCCTCCTTTGCTTTTCTGCAACTTCTTCCTTATATCTTTTGAAGGTTGTCCAATAAAAATCATGTTTACCTTTTTTTTGGTTCTCGGGAGCGTCAGGATCCAAATCGGTGTAAGTTTTTAAAGTCTCATAAATCTGACCCAAAAAGGCGCTCAGATCCTCTTCCTTCCCTTCCTTCCTTCATATACTTTGCACTCACTAGTCATTCTTGATACTCCAATCTTTAGGCTATGTAAGACCAAACTATGATAATTTGGTCACTGCCGTGCCCACATCCCATCTCAGTTCTGTGGTGGGATTGGACCAGGTGCCATTGGTCTTCTCGCTTGACCATCACCATTCCCCTGACACACGCGCACTCCGCTTCCACACTCTTCTAACAGAAACGTGCTATTCACAAGTTTAATGGAAAGTCCCAGATTGTGAACCTCCGCCTTGTGCCCTTGTTTCTCCAAAATCCCTCTCGGGTCTTTTATAACTTTTGACATGTAAACTCCCTTGTGGGGGCCAAAAGTTGCGGGGTCCGTAAGCTTAATTTGGGGCCAGAAGGACATGCAATAGTGGGAAAAGGCTGCCTTTGATCCTCTCTTATTTCCTCCTAAATCTTCATAATTGGCCTAGGTACATCCTATCGATGCATCAGTTGGGGGACTTGGCTTTTCTTCCCTTCGAGGCGCAAACCCCTAGTCCCTGTCTCTTTTCCCCTGACTTGACTGGTACCCCATTCTGGGCCTTCGACTTTTCTGGCAGTTGGAACAGGATCCTCCTTGTCCTGTCTCCCCCTTTTTCTAGCCCTGTTTCAGACTGTCTACCTGCCTCTCAGTCTTCGGACATCTCCACGACCCAAAGAACGCAAGACTTGCGAGGCCTGCGTGTTTCCAAGCGTGCCGAACCAAGTCCACCCATCCCGATCCTCCGATTCCGCCGGCTCGATTTCTTCAGGCTTCTGCCTTTGACCTTGCCCAGGACACAGCCGAGGGCTACGGAGCAAGGCGGTATCGCCCAGGGGCCCAACCGGGTCCGTCAACTGAGTCCTGCCAAGACCAGGCAGTTTGATCCTGGACGGGCCCTCGGAAAACTGTTGTCCGCAAACGGGTTTTAGCCTGGTGCAGAAGCCAATGAGAGCCAGGCACAAGCGGTGGTAGGAATGAACACTTTTCATTGACCTACAAAAGGGGCTCAGCTGCTAGAGGAGCCGAGACCCCAACAGAGGCTTTCAGCGTTTTTATACATGCCACAAGGAAGTTCTAACGTGTAAGTCGCTCAACGGCTACTCAATGATCACACGGTTATTCCAGCAAGCCCACTCGCAAACTTTATGCCCTTAAAAGGATTTTTTCTTTCCCCAAACTGCTGATAAGATTACCCCTGGCCACTTCCTCGTAAGGTGCCATGTCCCGATTGCTCTTGCTGGGCGTTGGCATTCCTTCTCCTAGCAGATGTGCACTTCCAAGTGTTCCAGGCAAGTTGTGCAAGCACAAACTTCTGCCCCGTCAACTCCCTTAATTAATCCTTCAAGGGGGGAAGGACTCACTTCAATGGGATGGGAAAGGAGACCGTTTCGGGGAGCAGCCCAAGCCTCATGCTTGTTCTCATACGGCAACAGAAGCTCAGCAGCTGAGAGGGGAAACCGTCCCGGAAGTACTGCTGAGGCACTGCAGAGTGGAAATAATTCCCAGGTTGGATAGGTGGAGCTGATTGGGAATGGGCATCGCGGCAACAAGGAAAGAAGTCCCGTTGCCAGGATTTCACCCCTAGACACACAGACCGATGCTTCTTAAGCCTGACATTCAGGATGTGTTGACTTCGGCTCCCAGAATTCCTCATCCAGCATGGCTGGCTGGCGAATCCTGGAAGTGAAATCCATGCATCCTAAAGTTGTCGAGGTGGAGAAACCCTGATGTAGCCGTTCATCGGCATGTAGCCATGTCATGTCCATGCATATGCACGTCAGAGGAGTGCGCATCTTTAGAAAGTCATCCCGCATTCAAGTAAAAGGAGAATTCTTACATGAATTCCAATAAATGTGCAAAACCAGAACTGGTCCAGGGTCAGTGTGGCTGGCAGTGCCCTCGCTCACATGCAACCATCAGTGGAATAAATGGAGACATTTCATTATAAATTATGTTTTGCCATCAAGCCGGCCCCAGAAAGTGGGAATCTGTGCCCTTTGGAAAACCCTTTCCTGGGGGAACCCAGCAGGCCCTTACCTTTCTGGCCTTCTGGAAAGGTGCAGAGGGCTGGGTTTTCCCCAGGCCCTAGGACAGGTTATGGTTACAACTAGAGGACCGACTGCACTGAAGGACTGCAGATGGCAGGGAGAGGGGACTTGTCAGGTGCCTGAATTTTTGCTTCTCTTGGTTTTGGCTTTCTTATTATTGTGAGCCCCCCACATGTGTACCTGAGTTGTATTTCAGAAGAGGAGTGGCCACATGGTCAAATGAATATTTTCCCAGAAATGCAAATAAGTAACTCAGTGAGTAAGTTTCTAAATTTGACATATAAATAAATTAAGAAATGAATAAGTACAGTTAGTCCTTAAGTTATGATTCTAATAGCGCCTGCTCATTACGGAACTGGGTTCTTTTTTGTGCAGGTCCATCCTAACCCTGAATGGTCACTAAGCGACTGGTCGTAAGTGAAGGACTACATGTACTAAAATTTCATTAGTGTCTGCACTCCATCTGTAGGTGGGGTCTGGGCTGAAAGGCGGGACTGATCCAAATCCCCCAGGAAACCTCCTGGTTCAGCATTTTTATTATGACCCTACACTATTGCTTGGACTTTGCAGGGAAGATTGCGCGGTCTTCAGCCACGCAGCGGAGGAGCCTGCATGCGGCGTGAGAAGCATCGTGCTAGCAGATCAAGGCTCACCGGGGGCCCTGCCCCGTGCTCGGAGGGGCGGGGGATGCCCACAGGGGCCTGAAGAAGCCGACAGGAGGAGTTCAGCGGATGCCAGCTCCGAGCGCATCACGACGGCGCCCTCCACAATATTCTCCTGGAACAAGAGGGAACCTGGTATCAATTCACGATTCACACTAAATTGAATAGTGCATAATGTGAACCTGCACATATTGTGGCCTACGATACATGTGCTGAGTAACCTGTGGTCCAGTTCACCAAGAGTGTGTCAGGCGCATGTGGGCAGCCGCCAGTCACCTTTGCTGCAGGCCGTCGGGGATGAGCAGCGGTCCAGCGGCCAAGACACTTTCATCCAGATTCTGTCCGTTTGCAGTTCAACCCTGGAAGCACAGTGAGAAACACCCATTGAGCGGGGAGAGGCAAAAGAGTCAAGATGGCAGCTGCTTTTGCACAACTGAAGCCCTGACCCCTTTTATGGGCATCACACACACAACTAAATACGGAACAATTTGACTGCCCCCCACCCCATCCATGTCCTGGAAAACAGTCCTGTTGGTTATTTTGAACAAAAATTTTATTAAATTTTATATTAAACGTACAAACAAAGAGACCTAATACAGGAATACACACACAAACGGTGCTGTGCAAAAGTCTTTGGCCAAAAGTCTTTGATTTATTGTTTTTAGCGATGGTATAATGACCACGTGCAATCACGTCTCAGTCTCTTTACTAGAACACAACCAGAACACACAGAACATTTGTATGCAGCATTCAAAAACAGGAAGGAGCAGAAAAAGCAGCTTCCATAGGCTAAAGTCGCAAGTTTTAGTGCTACTTAATACTGACTTTTGCTTGAAGAAGCCACTTTGTTCTGCAAGTGGTGCTTGTTTAAGTTTTGTGCACATATTTCCTACATTTTCTGTCTGAATCTCAATACAGGCACCTAAAAATAATTATGGACGGTCATTAAAACTTTGCTGAAACAAAGCAGGTGGCGGCCTCGGACTTTTGCACAGTACTGTGCACACACACATTTGCAATACATTGTGCACAGACATCATGTGAAAAAAGAAAAAAAATACCCTCCTCAGTAAAGGTTGTAAGAAAAAGAAACTTCCCCCTTTATCCCCAGCAAGGATATTCAACGTTAACACATTATTGCTGTATCATCACTTACAACCAGATCCATTTTCATTTCGTACCTCACCCAATTTTGTACAAACTCATCTCTGAATCTTCAGCTTTCCTTATTTTTCCACAAAGTCCAGTAAAAATTAACAAAAATACCTAATGACATCAGTGTATAATTTCCCTTTCCATTTAGTCTAAGTCCCCCTCATAATTATTTATCATTCCAAAATAATAATAATAACAAAATTGAAAGGTATTAAACATCCCCAGAAATAATAACCTCTTATTTGGATATCCAAAAACAGGAACGTAAATGTTAGAAATTGATCCAAGACGCTCTTGGACATTTCCAAAGAGAAATCATCCGATCCTGATAACGTTAAACATCACCAAAGACAGCAACTCTTTATTTAGCATTGAACCAATTTTGTGGTTTACCTTCTTCCTCCCAGCTGTCCT
Source organism: Acrochordus granulatus (assembly GCA_032468055.1). Lineage (NCBI taxonomy): Eukaryota > Metazoa > Chordata > Lepidosauria > Squamata > Acrochordidae > Acrochordus > Acrochordus granulatus. Next base: position 180,311 of record JANHZU010001712.1, read on the forward strand.
GACAAACCAGAAATAAAAATCCAACTCCTGTTTTCCTCTGATGGCTTTGCCTCTTCTCTCGAAGCTCTCACCCTCTTCATCCGAGTCCATTTGTGCTGTCCAGTAAATCTCCCATATTCCAGTTTGAAAGACGGTCGCAGCAAAGGAAATGTGGGCGCTGATGTGCCTCATCTCGCCAGTGGTTGTTCAGCAAAAGGTGTGCAGACTGGCTGAAACAGCGTAAAGTGGAAACTGCTCTCTTCAAGTAACGTTTGGAAACACAAGAAAGGGAATTTTTATCTTTGAAAAGACGATTCAACGCCCATCTCTCAGGCTACTAAAGCAAGCACCCAGCGGCGCACGCTTAGGGGAACACTAGGTCAGCGCATCAGTCATGCTCTTGAGACCACAAGTTTCCAAGGAAGGAAAAGAAAACCCCACCTAATGAAGAGTGCAGAGTAGCAGATGTGGCACCACTTCCTGAAGGTCAAAACTGATTGCTGGAAAGGAAGAGCTAAAAAAACTCGTTTGCTTTAAAACAGTCGCACTCATTTCTCAGAGTGTGTCAAAACGTCTCGCTGGCAGCTCGATCCAGAGCGAGTGTGAACCGTTCAGATCCCAAAAGAAAAGTCCATTTGTATTTTGAAATGTTCCTCGGTGGTTAATAGCATGTCCTGCTTTTATATTTATATTCATTTTCACTTTCCTTGACTGGCTTTTCCAGCCTGCAAACATGGAAACTACTGTTTTTAATTAATCCACACCTGATTTTTCTGTTTTGGATAAAATGAAGATCTCTGGTTAAGCAACCAAGAGACCTGCCCTGACGCTACGGGGAGTCTTCACCTTACAACCGCAAGAGAGCCCATCCATCGCAGTCGTAAGTAGCGACAAGTGTGAAACAGTCGCCCATGAGACCAATTTTAAGGCTTTTTTTGTAGTGCTTCTTGAGTGAACACGGCAGTCGTTGAGCGAACCAAGGGTCCCCCATAGGCCACCTCTGCCAAAAACTGGAAGGAAACGTCACCTTTTGGCACGAATTTTGCAGAATCTGTAAATGGAGGCCGGTTGCAGACCACTCACATGCAATCGGATAACGGCAGGGAGGGTGGCCACCAGGACTTTGGAACCGGGTCACAAGTGCCCTCGGAGAGTTGTGGTATTCTCACACTCCTAACATGTCTGCTTCATTGTACGCTTTGACGATATTTAAGGTTCTTTGACTAGAAAAAACCGTTTTCCCGACACCAAACATTTGTCGGATTTCCCTTCTGCAACTGTCTGATGTCCTTTGTGAACATTTAAGGTGTGAGTTTAGAAAACAATGTTTCCCGCATTGTTCACAACTGAAGGATTTTCTCTCTGCTATGGACTTTCTGATGCTTACTTAGCACTGATGTGCAACGAAAAGCTTTCCCGCATTCTGCACACTTGTAAGGCTTCTCTCCTGTGTGATTTCTGGTGTGTATGCAAAGTGTGGAAGGGTGAGCAAAACATTTGCCGCACTCCTGACATTTATATGGTTTTTCTCCAGTGTGGATTCTTTGATGTTTCAAAAGATAATCTTTCCGGGAAAAACATTTATCGCAGTCCGAGCATTTATGGGGCTTCTCTCCTGTATGGATTCGGCTGTGACTTC
>JANHZU010001712.1:182028-192323 GCA_032468055.1 Acrochordus granulatus
GAGCTTGGGAAGACTCCGGGAGGCAGTGCAAGACAGGGGGGCCTGGCGTAATGCAGTCCATGGGGTCGCGAGGAGTCGGACACAACTGAGCGGCTGAACAACAAAATGGATAAAAATGTTGAACTTGACTAATGTGTACCCCAAAGACTATGGATTTGCTACTATATGCCACACCAGCAGAGCTGCCACAGATAGTTCAATCGCTGGATGCCTTTGAATAATCTTATATCTTTAACTAGCCTTTTCTCATAGTTATATACTTTATAGGTATAACTGGGCTTCAACAATCCGGTCAACCATCTGTTAGCACATCAAAACACAGAAAATGCTTAACTCTCTACTAGTGATTCCCCAGATTTTTGCAGCTTAGACACGATATTCTTTCTTATACTTCTGAAACTACCGTAGGTAGGGGTAGGATATATGTCTGTGAAATAAATAAAGCCTGGCCATTATGTATCACATCAAAGTGGCACATACAGTTATGTTTTTCAAACTTGATCACTTTAAGATGTGTGGACTTCAACTCCCAGAATTCCCCAACTAAACTGAGCTGAAGTTCACACATCTTAAAGCTGCCAAGTTTAAGAGACGCTGCTCTAAAAGCTGTTCTGTTTCTAACTGCTGACTTGCCTGTTTAATTTCTTTTGTAATCAAAAATAGCGGGTTAGGAAGATTAGAATGGGGTCTCTGCTCTTGGTGAGACAGCTTCATCCGAGGAGCCTGAATTACACCCACAGACAGCAAGACGGATCTCCTTCTCATAAGCGCTTTCACTTTCTCATCCGCGACGTACTTTATTAGCGCATTGAACGGAACCTCTGTTCAGCTCGCGAGTTGCGCAGGGGACAGCTTTCGAGGCTACACGCATGCTCCGTACACAAGAAACGCCGGGGCGGCAGGGAGACGTTGTGCAGCATGGATGCAGCAGAGTTGGGAGCTTTTACTCCCGAGCAAGCGGCGGCTCCGGTGAATACTGTGGAGGTGAGTGAAAGCAGCGGGGCCAAAACAAAAAATCGATCGCGGAAACCTGAAGCTTTTTAAGCTTTCTGAGAAAGCAAACAAAAAGAGAGAGTGTAAACGTAGTTTCAGAGGCTTCTGATGACAGTTTCACTATATAAATCCTTTTCTGGCCTCTATTTACTATTCGAAGATTGATCTCTTTCCTTCTCAGAATCCTGATGATTAGAAGGGGAAAGAAGGCTGCCCTTGATAAAAATTCTCCGTTTTCTAAGATAAGAAATCCAAAGACAGAATTTTCTTCTATTTGGGTTGAGTAGCAGATTTGCGAGTATTCTTGTGTCTATGATACTGTATTCCTGAACCAGCAAATTGAATTCATCACTGCTTTTGACATTAAGCGTGATTGCTAGGCTCTACCTCTTGTCTCCCATATCCCTCTTTCTAGAAATCAGAAGTTTTGGGTTCTGGAAACTTGACTTTGTTGGAGTTTGAGGAATTCCTAACAAAACAGCTGTTGCTCCAACCAGTATTGCTGTCTTGTGTTTGATCAGGACACTTTTGTTTCACCACAGAAGAATGATGCTCATAGGTAATTTAAGTGTCTGTGCATCACATGTACAGATGCACCTTACCTGTGGTCTTTCTTAACAAATTCTTCCCAGAATGTGAGACTTAAATAGTATAGTTTGAAACTGATTAGTAGCCATTTTTCAGAAACAGTTACCACTGCAAATCTTGATGGAATCAAGAAAACATGGGGCATTCATAAAAGGAATGAAGGAAGAAACTAATGGGAGAATTCATTTGCCAAACTAAACCAACATTTCCAAGAAATTTGGTTTACTGAGAATAAGTCAGCATGTTGTTTAATCACTTCTGCTTGACTTTAGGTTTCTGGCTTTAGTGAGAATTTATGGTTTGCAGTTCATGATGTCTTCCATATTTAGTTGAGCCTTCCATTTGCAGCAGGAACTATTTAGAAATAATCCAGAATTCAGCTTTAATATGCTAGATCATTCAGGGATAGAGAGAAAGTTTATATCAGTCATTGACCAATAAATATGCATTCAGTAAAACAAATTAACCCCCTAATATCAATGAGAGTTGGCAACCACTTGTGAGCTCCCACATGCTAGCTCATTAACAATAATCTGTTAAATGTTACGTATGAACAAGATCATCTTATATTTACATTGGTCTAAAGGCCATGATTTAACCACCTTGCTAAAACAGAATGGTTTGAAGACCACTAGCCAACTTACTAAATAAACAGGGAGTTGTAAATCTGATCAAAATCTGAATGAGAGGCCTGTTAGGAAGTCCAGTACTTCCTAAATTTTTCGGAATAAGAAATATAAATGAAGTAAACTTACAATTTTATGTCTAGTATTTATTTATTTAACTCAGAAGTTCTACTTCTAGATACATGTAATAAATGTATTTTAGCACAGTATGTATTTCTATGGAGAGGCATTAATTATAAAATTGTGCATTTTAAAAAATAGGTTACCTACTTTTCTTGAATATTGGTTCCTCATCTTTTGACTTTTGATATATTTTTGTTCTCAGGAAAAATGGAGATTGCTTCCAGCTTTTCTGAAGGTTAGTACAAAGTAGTTATATATACTGTAGTTGTTCTCTACAATAATGGGAAACGCATTCGATACAGTATATTTCCAATGTGTATTTCATTATTTCTTCATTGGGATTACAAATTCATTCGTTCTGTAATATCACATCTTGTGTCATGTTACATTTTTTTTAATTTTACTCTCTCAGATATATTTAGGAATTAAAATTAGAATGAGTTTATGTGGACTAAAAGATAATATAATTACAGCCAATAGGAATAATGTAGTTTGGTTAGTTTCCTGTTTTGTATTATTTGTATTTTTAACTATATCTGTATTTTAAAACATCTACTAGTAAGAAGGAAGATCCATTTTTTATCCTCTTCTTCTCAAAGACCAACTGGTTCATTATAAGCAGGGCCTGAGTGTAATAATTTTTTCATGCTGTTATATTTCAGCAAATAGTGTTAATACAGGCCTGTTCTCCTTGATTCGAGGAGATGCAATCCAAGTTTCCTTTAAAAAAGATTTTATTATATATGTATGTTCTCTTCACCTTTTATGTTTTAAATGTACATTAAGAAACCTAATATATGAAGCACCCTAGTATACTGTAAATATGTAGTTATTATAAATGATAGATCTAAATGTTTAATAAACATCTCATAATTTATGTTATGGAACTAATCTTCACATTGCCAAGATGGTTGAATTATTTTATGCAAAATCAAATTCATAGTTTAAATAATTTAAGACATTATGGAAATACTTTAAGCAAAACTTCAAAGTATTAAATAAATTAGATTTAAACAGTTCAAAAGTTCTATATTTATTCTAGGTGAAAGGACTTGTAAAGCAACATATAGATTCATTCAATTATTTCATCAATGTAGAGGTAAGACGTTTAGTTTTATTGAATATTATAGCTTGTGGTATATAGGTTGTCCTTCACTTACAACCACAGTTGGGACTGAATTTGTGTTGTAAATCATTGTAGTTGTAAGTCAGGTTGCATACAATTTTACAACAATCTTTATGACAGCTATTAAGCAAATTCAACTTTCCCAATTGGCAAAAAAATTCTCAAATCGCAGTTATGTGACTGACTGCAAGATGCTGCAACCATTGTAAATATGAGTGGATTGCTAAGTGCCTAAAGTGCAATCCCATTATCATGGGGGGTGATGTGACAGTTGTAAGTACAAGGACAGGTCATAAGTCACTTTTTCCAAGGCCATCGTAACTTTAAACTATTGTTAAAGGAACAATCATAAGTTGAATGCCTGTATAGCATACCCTGCAAAGTTTTGTAAATCTTCTTTCATTTTCAGATAAAGAAAATAATGAAAGCCAATGAAAAAATTACAAGTGATGCTGACCCAATGTGGTATTTAAAGTAAGCCTAGATTTTATTCTGGTTGTAGCTTGAATAATCTGATTCAGCTTCCATGTAGACTTAATAATCCATGAAAATCTGATTCAAAATCATATATGAAATGTTGAAAATGTTCAGAATAACATATGATATAATTGATTTAGCAAAGCTGGATTAAGTGGCAATATGGTTTTTCTCAAATGATAGGTTTAATAAAAAAATCTTCAGTTTCCTTTTTTTCTTGCAGTTAAATATTATTTGTGGCATTTAGACTAATTTTTGTAAATATTCATAATTTATTTTAGTAAATGGAAATATAATAACATTAAACCTGAACTACATATTTGGCAGTTGATTCGTATTCTACTTTTAATTATTTTCATTGGGCCTTACCTTGCAGATATCTCAATATCTATGTGGGTACTCCAGATGTTGAAGAAAGCTTCAATGTAACAAGACCTGTTTCTCCTCATGAGGTATCTGCTTCTATTCAGCACTTCACTTTTGCATTTTTTTGAGAACTATCAAATTAAAGTTTAAGTTTACAATGGCCTTTCAATTAAGGGAGGAGGGTAGTCTCTTAAAGTAGAATGAGTAGATTCTCATATATATAACAGATTTTTATGCATACAGTGTTTGCACAGATTTTGACTATTGCATCTGAAAACCACTAAACCCATTCTAATACTTTAGTTTACTGCAGTAATATGGTTTATGCAAATCACATATATATATTGCTAGAGTGCTAGAGATCAAATCCTAGCAATCAAAAACATGGTAGTCTCTGATAAACTTTGAAAGAATATTGAAGACTTCCACATATGAAACATTTAATTATTTTTCTTTTAAGTGTCGATTGAGAGATATGACTTACTCTGCCCCAATTACAGTGGACATTGAATATACTCGAGGCAGTCAAAGAATTATTCGGAATGCGTTACCTGTTGGCAGGTAAGAAACTCATATTAATATTAGTTAACACATAACCGAAAACAGAAACTGTACTTGATAATGTACTTGATAATGGCCTTGATCTGAACAGGTATCAAGATTGCAACTACCATTTTTATGGACAAGTACTATAAGTCTGGTCATTTTTATCTGAATGTGAAGTGGAAGCACACATTAAGACTTTGGATTTAATCTACCTTAACATTACAACACTCAGGATAACTCTATCTGATGGAACTTTATCTATCTGGGTCCAGGTAGTAGCTTGGATGTGGCAAGTATGCAATGGTGTTACTCCCAGGAATAGAAACTCATAACTTAGGCAATCTCTGTGCTTGAGCTATTTGTGACTATCCTTTTAATCACAGAAACAATTGTACTGAGTCAGAATGTTTTTAGAAGTTGGTTGCTTTATGGATGGCAGAACCTTGGCAGACTTCAAACTGAAGTCAAGTACCAGCTATAGCCCTAAGTCAGTGTTAAAGTGCTAAAAAGGAAATTAGATTTTATATGGATAGATTTGAATTAATGTGGCATGCAGAAGAAAGCAAGTAAAGACCACAAGTTTGGTGTAGTGGTTAAGGTGCGGCCTAGAAACCAGGAAACTGTGAATTCTGATCTCATCTTAGGCATGAAAGCCAGCTAGGTGACTTTGAGCCAGTCACTCTTTCAGTCCAACCCACCTTACAGAGTTGTTATTGTGGGAGGAGGAGTAAGGAGTATTATGTACATTTTTGAGTTACCTATAAAGTAATAAAGGGATAAAAATCAAATAAATGAAAACTGTGTGCATGCTTGACACACAAATTTTGGTGATACTGGATGCTTTAGATTCATAGATTACCAGTATGGACCAGTATATTGTCTTTTCAAAAAGATTTCTCTAAGTTGATTTTGGTGGACTCTTATAGTATTAATAAAGAGGATGTGATGGCTGAGCAGTTAAAGACACTGGGCTTATCGGCTGGGAGATTGGCAGTTCAAGACCCAAGCTCTACAGTGTAACAGGGTGAGCTCCTGTTACTTGCTCCAGCTCCTGCCAACCTAGCAGTTTGAAAGCATGTAAAAAATGCAAGTAGATAAATAGGTACCACCTTTGTGGGAAATAGCATTCTATGTGCCTTGGCATATAGTCATGCGGGCCCTATGACCAAGGAAGTGTCTTTGAACTAACACTGGCTCCCTTAGTTATGAATCGGATATGAACACTGCTCCCTAAAGTCAGACACAACTGGACAGGGGAAGCCTTTATCTTTTATGTTATTAATGTGCACCTTATGCATTTTAAAATCAACAAAGATTATGCTGGTTTGCTCTTTGGTCTTGTTAAGCTTCAAAACATATTTAAAGAATTAAAAAAAACTATGTCTGTTTAATTGCTGGTTTGTACATAGTATATTGGCTGTTGTGATTTGCTGATGAGCTGCTAGTGCATTTATATGCTGATATTGTACTGGCAAAGTACTGACTGATAGTATTTTTTGTTTTGCTTTTGTAATGCTAATTAATGCTATTCATGTAATTAAGCAGCAGTAGCAGATCTTTCTTTTGCAGCCAGCAGCACCTTAATGCAATCAAAAATCAAGCACAACAAAGAGCAGCTTAGATACTTTTTGTTGGGTCTTATGCCTAGTAAACAAGTGACAAAATCTTCGTGTCCATCTGCTGGGGGGAATTGGTAGTGTTGATTGTTGGCTGTGCAACCCAACTTACATATCTTGTACATATTATTTTTGCATCATATAGCCTGAATGGAAGCAGCAATTGTCCTTTGAAGGAATAAAATCCAGTTTGGTAGGCATTGGCATTGGTGGAAAGGAAACAAAATAAGATTTGAAAACTTCAGCATGAATAGGGTCTCTGATTTGATTGGTCCTTTTGGATCTTGAGCTTATATGAATTGATAGGTCAGTAGATCTTCTTCTTCTTTTGGCTGCTCCCATCAGGGGTTGCCACAGCAAATCTTCTGTTTCCATCTTCCTCTGTCTTCAGCATCCTCCTCAGTCACACCGACCTCCTGCATTTTCTAGGTCAACAGATATAGAAATGCAATTAAATTCTTTCCTGCGTTGTTGGTTCTGTTATTATCAGTTTACCATGTAGCATTATTATAATTTGTTTTATCTTTTAAAAAAATGATTACTCTTGATTTCTTACAAACCACCTGGATTTTCTTTCAGGCATAAGAAAACTAACAAATATTCTTAAAATGGACACATACTTAATTTTTTAAATATTGAGAGTGGGAAGTGAGGAACACTTGAAATTGCTTGAGTCAACTTTGCCATGTCATGCCATTTGGCACACAGCATGATTATGATCATGCTATGGCAATGTGTGTAACTATAAAGGAACTCCAGCACTTAATACTAGCAAGTTAATTCAGGTTTTATGAAGTGATAATTTTCTGTAGCACTGTTGCTGGGATTACAGCCAAACAGAGACTATACTTGAAACTTGCTTATTTGACTAAAGAAATTCCTATATTTGCATATATTCATTGCACTGATGCATAATCAATTGAATTTCTAATCCATTTAAAAAAATAGGATATCAGTATATTTTGACTATTCTTAGTAAGCAGATGTGAAATATGAAAAGTTAGAAGGGAAGGATATGAAGAATATTGGTGAAGATTCTCAGTCATCCAGGAAGATGATTGAGGTTGAGTCATGGTAACTGGATTTCTTTTCTTGCTGGTTAGAAATCTTTTGCTGCTAAAGAAGCTACTTGGATAAGCAGTGAAACATTTCTAACCAACAAGAAAAGAAGTCCAACTATCATGACTCAACCTCCAGATATGAAGGATGTTTCTGTGTATTAAATTTGTAAACCTCCATATCTCATTATCTGATTTCCTGATTATATTATATAAGGACTGCTTTCCATAAGAACTGTATTTATAACAGTCCAAAAGTCTTGTAAATTGATTTGGCAGGTAAAAGATCAATAAAATTGCTTCTTTCTACATTGTGATTGGCTGCCCACTAACAAATAATGTTAGCATGATCTAATTCATAGTCAATTGATCTAAGATAGTGCTTTGCCTTGATAATGAAATAGAGAACTTCTCTTTCAAATCACAACAAAAGTTTAAAAAACAGGCATCTGGATTGGATTTTTCAAGTAAAAATTTTTTAAAAAATTTAAAAAAAAATTTTTTTACTTGAAAAATCCAATCCAGATGCCTGTTTTTTAAACTTTTGTTGCGATGCAATTACCCTGGACGAGTGACAGTCTTCACAGACATTTTCTCTTTCAAATATAAATACAAAAGTATTGTTTATTATCCAAAATTATTATCTAGCTTACTATTTTTCTAGGAGTATTTGGGCAACGTGTCTGAAAGACAGGCTGATAATCTAATCATAGATCCATTAATCTGTGCTTTTTTTTCCTACAGGATGCCAATAATGTTGCGCAGTTCCAATTGTGTTCTCACTGGGAAAACTCCAGCAGAATTTGCAAAGCTTAATGAATGTCCTTTAGATCCAGGTTCCATTTTTTTCTGATATTCATTGCTATTTTTGGTTAAGCATTGATTTCTTTTAACATAGTAATTAGTAAGATGTTGCAGTGTATGAATTATGGTGGAATCTGAGATTTTCCAGTTCAAAATTACAGTAATCAAAGTAGTTATTAATTCTCCCATCCAGGAAAAAACAGCATCATTGGTAACTGTGTTTCATGTGATTTGCTGGTATTCGAATTTTGGTGGCATAGAAATTTAATAAACAAATTCAGCTCCCTAAAAAGGTAAAGGTTTCCCCTTTCAGTCATGTCCAACTCTAGGGGACATTGCTCATCTCTGATTCACAACCAAGGGAGCCAGCATTTGTCCAAAGACGCTTCCATGGTGATGTGGCTGGCATGGCTATATGCCAAGGTGCACGGAATGCTGTTACTTTTCCCACCAAAGGTAGTACCTATTTATCTCCTTGCATTTTTACATGTTTTTGAACTGCTAGGTTGGCAGGAGCTGGGGCAAGTAAAGGTTGCTTACCCCATCATGCAGTGATGCTTGGGTCTCAAGCTGCCAACCTTCTGGCCAACAAGCTCAGTGTCTTAACTGCTTGGCCACCATGTCCCATTTAGCTCCCCAGTACTCCTTAAATTTGCTGAGGTGTATTTATTTAGCATATTTATATAGCTGTCCATCTTACAAACACATGATTCTGGGCAGTGTACAACACAACAACAGCGAGCTCATGTGTGTGTTAAATTGAAATGAAGAGAGTACCAAACCCTGCAGAACCCTTCATAATAAAGATTGTCTACTCCCAGTTAACACTGACTGGTACTGGCCCCACAGAAAGTAAGTGAACCAAAACAATACTATGCCACCCATTCCCAGCAGGTCTAGAAAGATGGTATAAAGGCTGCCAGGAGGTCAAGATCAAGGACAGATGCACTCCCCTGTCCCACCCTGCCAAAGATCATGTAAAAGTACGGCCAATGAAATCTCCATCCCACATATAGGCCTAAATCCCAACTGAAAAGGATCCAGATAATCCACTTTATCCGGGTTTTTATGAACTTATATTGTTGAGAGTTCAAGAAATTCCAAATATATATTTCAAAATTATACAAATCTTACTAGATTTCAGTAACTGAATAAACGTTCATCTTTCATTTGGTAGGTGGTTATTTCATTGTCAAAGGGGTAGAAAAGGTCATTCTTATTCAAGAACAGTTATCAAAAAACCGAATAATAGTGGAAGCTGACAGAAAAGGAACAGTTGGTGCATCAGTTACCAGGTAAAAGAATTACTGAACACTTATGTTAAGCCTGGCTGGAATTCCAAACACTGTTTTAAGATTATTTAAGAGCCTGGATGTGTTGGGGAAAGGTTTATAGCACATCCACTTGTCAACACAATAACCTATCACAAATGTATGTGGAAAGTGTCATTTCAAAAGAGGGTCTCCATGTTCTCATTGAGAAGTGCCTTAGAAGTTGCAAACGGTAGATCCCTGGGGCATATGCCAAAGTTATTTATTGGCCTGGTTCTTTTAGTTGTATATTTGACTGATTGTCAAGTAGGTGTGCATGTCTTACTCCCTTGCATATGCAAGGAGAGCAAAATCAAGGAAAAGCTTATTGACGTTGGAAAGATCCTGAACTAACTGAATTATAAACAAAAAAAAAGTGAGAATAGCTGGGTATATAGCAGGAACATTTAAGGATATGTGTGGATTATTAGTTTTATCCCAAATGGCAATAACTTCTTTGCTGAGTGCTTTAGTTTTTGTAGGTCAGTATCCCTTAGTTCCCCCCAGTGAGGCACCACATTCCTGTGGTTGGGGGCCTTATGTGCTCTGGAGAAGATGAGAACTCTGCCAGAGGTTCAACCAGATTGGACAGGTCTCATCAGAGGAGCCAGACGAAGAGTGTCTCCCACCTATAAAAGTATGAGAAGTAAATTACAGAAATC
>JANHZU010001713.1:20267-30558 GCA_032468055.1 Acrochordus granulatus
GATTATCTGACTTTCCATTGTTTCCTATGGGAAACTGCGTTTCGCTTTATGAGAATTTCGCACTAAGAGCGTTCTTCTGGAACGGATTAATATCATCTTGTGAGGCACCACTGTACTTTGAAAGTGATGCATTTCTTTAACACCACTCTGCTATTCATTAAATCAAACACATCTTTTTTCAGCCTCATTCAGAAACTTGAAAAAATATGCTTTATTGAAAAGCAGAGATGCTGTGTTTTTGCAATGTTCTGAAGCATTTCTTAGACACCTCTTTAAAAAATGAGCACATAATATAAACCTTCTGATCTTAAGATCTGAGGCAGATACTTAATAAAAAAACAGAACTTGGCATTCTTCATCTGCATTATTACATTGAAATAAGATTTCTCGTATTTGAGGTAGTGCTGAATAATTACTTAAAATTTTGAACTGAAACTTGTGTTGAGCAAAGAACTTCAAAAATGAATGTGAATTATCAGTGCCAACTTAACTGAGAAATAAGGGAAGGCTTTGTGAATCTGTTTCAAATCTGAAAAAAATCTGAAAAGAAAAAAGAATTCAGACAAATGGGTAACTGTAGGGGAGAGATCAGTTTATTATTAAAAATATTTAGGAAAATAATCTTAGTGAAACCATTTTCAACTTCAAGGTTAAACCATTATGCATAAAGGTTTGTGCAAAGCTTTTTTTATTGCAGCATGCCTTCCAGTAGGAATGGACAACTGCAAAAATTACATTTCGTTTTAGTGACAGTGCCACATACTGTCACACACTTCTAAGGACTATTCAAGGTGTTGATTATGACTTCATGAAACAGTAATATATTCTAAGAAAATATATAAGGGATTTATTTGTACTTTATGCTACATTGTAATGTGGCTCCCTTATGGATTTATGTGATTGCTAATGAGTTTATGACACAAAACGTATCAAACGAAGGTACTGATTAAGTAAACTGACATCTTCATATGAAACCAATCCATGCAGCTGCCATGTCTGTTACAACTTGTGGAGGTGATTCTATAGAAACTATACATGAATCAGAGTATGTATTCCATGGAGATGAGCAAGACAAATCAACAAACATACAATAATCAGTCCCTCACAGGTCATCAGTAATTCTCTTTACTTGATAGGCAATACCATGAAAATCACAAAGCATCTCTTATGGATCTAATAATGCCTTTTTATCTGAGCAGCACTTCCAATAGTTGTTGTGGCCTGACTTTCCAACATGGCATCCCTGAATGCCATTATTTCTTGGCACTCGTCAAGTTCCACGCATAACCAGATTTTAATTTTTGAAAAATTTATTAGAAACTTACTAATTGGGAAGTGGCATATACACAAGTAGCACAAAGTGCCCACTCCAAGCATAATTTTTAGTTTTATTTCCCAGAAGCCAATACCCCAGAGGCATTTTAGGGAGAAAAAAAAACATAAATGGGGGTTTTAGTTTGGCATTGACAAAGGTAAACTGAACTGGTAGAAGATGTTATGGAGGGTTAGATTCAGAGAATCTTATCAGTTTTCTTCTGGATACATGGAACTTTTGTTAAGAGCACTTCATAGAAAAGAACAAAAAGAAAGGTGGTAACCATTTTAAACATGGTAAGAAATTAGTCCCACTAAAGCTTCATTAGCTGAGCTGCTGAAGAACAATGCCAAACTATCTGAAAACAAGAAATATTTTGAAGCAAAAATGGTTAATGTTTCAACTGCATCAAAGAAACCAATGAAACTTTAAAATTTAAAGTAAGGAAATCAAACATGGATGTGATGTCTATGTTCTCTAAACAACTGAAAATACATAAAGTCAGTTGGGGTCACTGAAATCACTTTATTGTTAAAGGGAAGGAAATAACATTTTTAGCTTTTTGAAAGACTGAATACAACCTTCAGCCATTCCTCTTGTGGGAAATGCCTCTTTGAAATCCAGTTTGTGAAAACTCTTTCTACTTCCTGATTGGTAGCAATGATTATAACCCTAAACTCAGGTTATAATTTTCCTTAATGGGAAATGACAAAACCAATTAATATTAATATTCCTTAATAGGAAATTACATATCCTATCTGCTCCAGTTTAAGAAATGCTAGTTACAGTTTGGAACATAATGTAATGATCTGATGGGAAGATCTAAGGTTGAAATTCACCTTTGAGATTCTCTTATGGGAAGCTCAGTATATGATCTTTACATTGAGTTTAATAATCTAATCAATCAGAACTTTTTCCATCTTTTTGTAAACACATCAGATTTAAATAGTAGAATTTTACTTTAATGTCAAACTGAAGGAATACAAGAGAAATTATTTAACTTTTCAAATATCCAAAAATATTTCACAGTAAGGTCTTTGGAAAGAGTGTGACTATCTCACTAAAATTCAGTATTTGAACTTGTAAAATGGATTTAAGGTTATAAAAATTAAATTCCAAAAATTATATTAATATTATGGGTTTTCCTAATATTTCTGTTTTGTTAGCCACTGAATTTACAAAGGAAAATGGAGGAAGATAATTACACTAATATGAGATTCAGTACTGAAAAAATATAGGAATCAGAACCTAGTGTGGAAAAGTTGAATAAAGCAGTCTTTAAATGCGAAAGGTTACACAACTTCTAGGGCTTTCCCTCAGACTGATTTGGTCAATTATGAAATTATATAATGTCTTGATACCATTTCAGCAAAGTGATCAAGAGAGGGTTTTTTTTTAGAAATATTATCACAACAACACTTATGAAATAAAAGGAAACTCATTCAAAAGTTTTACACACAGACTGTTTGGAGTCCAATTTTAGAACAAGGACAAGCAGTCCATAATCTAGCAGCAATGAAGGAGGAAGCTTGACTCTTTTGAGCTCAAATATTCTCTAAAGAATCATAATCCTACAAATATTTATACTAAAAGTACATAATAACTTGCTAAGACAGCTCGTAATGAGACAGATAATCATTGAAAAACATAGTTTTGAAGGTTAAACTTACATATTTGTCAGAAATCTAGAAAAATTAACTGGACTATCAATATAGGTATTAATAACCTGACTGCTCTCTTTTTATATGGCTACTCTGCAGAGAAGTAAAGCTACAATATGGGCACCCTACAAAATAAATAATTACCTCATATACTAATGACCTTCTAGAGGTCCATGCCATTTCTTAATTATTGTTACTCTAAAGCAGAACAATCTGTTAACTGAATACATTAAATATCTAAATTAATTAACCTCTAACAAGCCTCCAAAATCCTACTGAGTGCACTTTGTTTGATTACAGACATTGGACTAAAGTAAAAGGCTTATTGATTGCTAAGCTTCAACTTATTTCCCCAATTTAATGTGTACAGAAAAAAAACTAAATTTAAATAAGGGTTTCTTTTCATTCCCTAGGAAAATGAAAGTTCCTCCTGGTTAGAATTGTATATATAAAATATTTAGTAGGTCAAGGAAAACATTTATTTGTGTGGCAGTTATAGTCTGTATTACAAATGCAAATATGCTCCCTAGTGCTCATCATTACATTATTATGTCTGACACAGACATATGTAACATACAGATTTCTCCAGGGAGAAATAAACATACTGTTAAGCAAATTAACATAAGTTTAGAATAGCAGGTTTCCTTAATTTTCAATACATATGAAAGAAAGAAGACATGAAGAATACAGATTTAGGAACCTATGTTTCAGCTGCTGTGTCATAGGCCAAAAGTTAAGAGTTAACAATAAAAGAAAAAAGAACCACCAATACTCCAAGTTGAATGCGACTCTCTCTCTCAAGGCCAGCAAGTTCAATGTGGAATCTAACCTGAACAAAAGCTTAGTGGGATCAAAATATTATTTTACATACTTAATTGCCATAAGGTGTGATGAAGGGCTATGGTTAACATGGATTTAGCTGCATTCACAGAGTATAGGTCGGTCAATTACTATCAAATAGAATGAATACATGGAACATTCCTGTTCAGAGATAAAATGTTGAGTATCAGTTTTGGGGGAAAAGATTAGACAGATCAGAGACAGGCACCCTATCCCCCATGAACTACATTCAGAACTTGGCAAGCTTCATTAAGACCTGCTATAAATGTTTTCCCCATGCTCCTTGCAGCCCTTCCCCCAACTACTAAGATGCTCCTCAGCAGTCCATTAATTATATGTTTGGTAGGCTTCAAGGAAGAACCATCTGTGTGGGGCTGGTATGTCAGAATACTATCCTAGTATATCTCTTTGCCAACACAGGAACATTATCACATTGTAGTAGATGGTGCAAGAAGGTTGCCTCACAGTCTTTTCTCCAGCTAATGGCATTCTTCCACAGGCCACTAAGCAGTTGTACCAAAAGTTGTATGATGTGTATGTGCATATGCATATGCACACACATTATGTACACAGACAGCATTAGAGAAATGACAAAACTCCTTCTACCTGACACTTCTGATTCAAATATAATGCTGTCATTTTATTTAAAAACATGTCAGAGCTCAAAACTATAAGCAGCTGCTCTAGTGACTAAACTCATGGCGAAAAAACAACTGAAAATCATTTGTACGTAGAAGGAAGACCATTTACTGTATTAAGACCAGCTGTTGCAGTTTAGGACAAAAAAAGAAATGCTGATGAGCCATTGGGAAAAAAAGAAATTTGTGAGGAGAGGAAGAGGCTTGAATGCCAAATATCAAAAAAATATGTGTACTTTCCAGCTTTGAAATTAGATCTAACTATCTCAACCGTTGGCACAAAACACCATTTGCTTCATATCTAGATAAAAACAGATAATTTGCCAAGCTTCCCTTTTTTGGATAGATTAATTTCACACATTGTACATCATGTCTACTGATACAAAAAT
Organism: Acrochordus granulatus; assembly: GCA_032468055.1. Taxonomy (NCBI): domain Eukaryota; kingdom Metazoa; phylum Chordata; class Lepidosauria; order Squamata; family Acrochordidae; genus Acrochordus; species Acrochordus granulatus. Next base: position 25,111 of record JANHZU010001713.1, read on the forward strand.
CAGCATTAGGGTCGATCTTAAGAATAATCTAAGATCCTTGAATAGCAGAAGTGCAGATATGAATGGAATTCTTCTATTTTGCATTGTTTTCCAGCATTTTGCAATTGTTTATCATAATAATTTATGAATTGTGTTCATAAATGCATTTATAATTTATCATTTCTCTAAGGTTACACCATAATGTCCTACCTCCTCAAATGACCCTTTCTAAGAATCCGATTAGTCAAAATGAATAATGGTAGATTATTAAAATAATAATTAATTGCAGCCCTTATATGATACATAAAATACATTCCATTCATTGAACTGTTTTTGTTAAAACTAAAAAACCCCACAACTTAAAAAACCCACTTTTCAATGACAAAATCCCTCACTGTTGTAAAACAATCAGAAGAGATAAAAATGAATTTGGCAAAGGAACAATATATGTTAATACAATTCAGGATACCTGAAAACAGCAATACTTGACTGATAAGATATATAATATAAGATATATAATATAATATAATAATATAAGATAAATAGATGAGCAATATTTGAAAGCCAGAGAATAAATAAAGCAGCCAGGAAAAAGTGAGGTCATCTGGTACATTAAGTCTATTTTCTACAATTTAATATTCTCCAACTATGTTAGGACTAAAAGATCTGGAAGATATGAAGGCCAGGGAAGCTTTTTTTAAAAAGCCTTCAATGTCAGTTAGTAGACAAAGAAAAAGGCTGACAGCTATGGATGTCTTCTAAAATGAGAACAATGGAAAATTGTTCTTCATACCTTATCTTTAACTTGTTTGTAATTTTTTAAAAGTTCAATGATTAGCTTATATTATTGCTTTTTCTCTTTTGTATGATGAATTGATTGGGCCCTTTCAACTTAAGAGTTGCTGCTTTAGGTGCACTAAGAAAAGAACAACTTTCAAACAATTGCATATTCCTGATCTATGCACTTTTAAAAGGTTTCTGCTCTACTGCTCTAATTATACCATACACCTGATTAGATATGCAATATGTTTCTGGGGCTGAAAGACAGATTAAATTGTGCTGAGAAGTTTTGATAGTGAGATTATTTGTACAGCAGAGTAGCAGATCCATGAAAATAACAAACTGAGAGAATAAGGAAAGCATAAGAAATTCATTTGGAAATTAATATTTTCAGTGCAGGGTCCTCATCTGAGAAGGAAAATAATTCTGATGTTAATTCCCAAACCCAATTTATGTGAAAAATGAAGCTTCAGTGAGAAATAGTATATAGCTGTATATATGTATAAAACATGTTCAATATACTGAATATACACACTACAGACATTAAACATCCTGCTTCCAAAAGTCCCTGCCCCACATATGATTGAAGTACAATACTCAAAATATCAATGAAGCTAGATGCAGCCCTACCTTAACACCAGGAATACAGAATTAAACTTTTGCATTCTCAGAAGTCTCTTCCATATTATCCTTTATATTCAATGGCATAACTGCAGAAAACTAGTCAGCAGTATTAGATTGCTAGGAAAATGAGTTCATATGGCAGATAGTTTTTTTTAATTTGTTGACTAGGCCCACATCAGTAAAGGCAGAACTGTTTGCCTGATTCATACAAGTCTTCTGTTTCAAGCCATTCTCTCAAAATTAATTATGAAGCATGTTCTCAAATCCAAGATATTTTTTCAAACAAACATTACATACAATTTAACAGTCTTAAATATTTTCATCTGAAATTCTATGTGTGACAGTTGCCTTCCTGTAGCCTTCTTTACATCTAGAGATTTGGCTTCATTTATTTATAAATGGAATTTCTAATTAAAAGTTTCTCATGTACCTGATTGGACTGCTACTCCTTGTGTTTCTAGGAGGCTCACATGATTTTGCTGAATTCTACATTTTTGGATTTGGGGAAAGAAGTTATAAATGCCTTCCTTTTTGCTTTTTAGAGCTGAGGTGAAGGTCAAAATGGGAGGGCTAAGAATACTTCAGTTGGACAGATTAGGATTAATTTATGAGATTATCCTTTGCTGACAACTCTAGCAATGCTAAGGAAGACAAGAATCAGCCAGTCATTCCCCTCTGACAGAGAAGATAGATACCACAAGAAAGAGAGATGGAACAATTCTTTATTATAGCCATTTTATTTTTCCCACAAAATTAGATGTCAGTCCAAGAAACCTCACCCTTCTGCGTAGTCTATCTCGTTCTTCTCGGATAGCATTCATGGTGGCCTTAGTTCTGTTTAATTCTTCTTCCTTACTGCACAGCATTGCCGTCAAGCTTTCATTTTCTTCCCTCAAACCTGCCAGTTCCTTCTCCCATCGAGACCTTTCTTCCGCCAAATTTGGGTATAGATCCCGCCCTAGCACACCTTCAATCTCCTCAACCGTCTGAAAAACAAAAACAAAAATCTCTAAATCATAGAGTTTTGGAGGAATGTATCACAAGGAATATATACATTCACTGTTTCACAATGTTGACACCACAACAGAAAAATAGCATCTCCTTGCCTTAGCCCTTTGCATCTCTTCAAAATATGGAATCTGTAGCAGCTTCTCCTTAGAAAAAAATCAGTTGGGCTGAAAATGACTGGAGAAGGGAGTCTTGAAAGTAACCAATTACCAAATCATGAAGGGTTTTATAGAATACCAGCACCTTACATTAGATCTAGAAATCATCTGGCAATTAATAAAGGTTCTGTAAAAATAGTGTTACGGCTCCCAACATTGGGAGACCAAAATACATTATCTATCTACCTCTCTCTCATCTATCTGTCTGTCTGTCTGTCTGACTACTCATACATTTTTGTGGATATTTATTTGCCTTAAATTCATAAACTGACACAAAAATTGACAAAAAGTTATTTAAGAAGGGCAAAGTAAATAAATAGTGAAATCAAAATACCCCACCCTCTAGAAGACAGCCAGACATAATGGACATTCTCACTCTTAGATCTTTTCTAGGTTTTCTTGCAAGAACAAAATCAAATTGAATGTAAAGAATTTCCCTCGGATATTATCCAGCCAATTTGCTAGCAAAAGGCCAGCTACTAGTTGAAAAACTAAAAATAATTTTAAAATTTCTGGGGAGTAAGATAAAGGATACCTTGAAATTAGGTATGTATTATTTTAGAGCTAAAGAAATTATCAGTACTTCTATGACACTTATTGTCATAGATTACTCACAACTGTGTTTACACGACAATACTTGTTATAAGTTAATAAAAGTATTTGATTCGTAACAGCAACTGGATGTCACAGCCTGTTGTAAGTGCTGTGTATTTTATATTGTAGTGTATTCACATCTTAAATCTTAAAAGTGATTTACTTGAAAAGAAAACATAGCTCAAATTTGTTTAAAATTTGCTAAGCATGACATTCTCAACTCCTTTTTGTTTGAGTTTTATAGTTTTCTTGAGCTGTACTTGCCTCTAAATCAAATTCCTGTAGCTACGTTTAAGCCTCAGTCAAGAGGAAATTGTTCCTTTTAAAGATAAGAAGGGCCATTTCATTCATATCTTATTATGCTAATGTAAGCAACATTAAACCAATGACATTTGTAGAGCAAATTTGCTCAGTAGGCAATAAAGTACATGAAACATTCTAATTAAGCTATAAAATGGGTTTGCAAAGTGCATTCCACTTAATCAGTTGATGTATAAAGTGGACTTACTGCTGTTTTGATTAGCTAATTAAGAAAAAATGCTATTGTTAATTGGATGGACTACCACTCACTAATGCAAATACTGCAAGTTCCTTATCTGGTATAGCCACAGCCTAAAAGGTGTTCTGTGCAACCATTTAAAAACCATTAACCTATGGCAGTTTCAATTTGTATAAATTTGATGTGTTTTACTATTTTGTCTGTAATACAGTGAGGTCCCCTTCATGGATTGCTGCCTTGTCGTGATTCAATGAAGTTATCAGCTATGTAGGCCCAACCAAGTCATAGGGGGAGAGCACTGACAAAACATGATCCACTGGAGAAGGAAATGGCAACCTACTCCAGTATCCTTGCAAGAAAATGCCATGTAGAGTATTAACAGGCTAAAAGATATGACACAAATATGAGCCCCTCAGATCAGAAGTGTCCAATATGCTACTGGGGAAGAGCAGAGGGCAATTCCAAGTAGCTTCAGAAACAGTGAAGCAGCTGGGCCAAAGCTGAAAGGATGCTCAGCTGTAGATGTGTCTGGTGACAAAAGGAAAGTCTGATGCTGTAAAGAACAATATTGAATAAGAACCTGGAATGTGAGATGTATGAATCGAGGTAAGCTGAATGTGGACAAACATGAGGTGACAAGATTGAACATTGACATTTGGGAATCAGTGAAATAAAATGGATGGGAGTGGCGAATATAATTCAGATGACTACTGTATCTACTACTGTGGCCAAGGAAGAAATGGAGTAGCCAACATAGCCAATAAAAGAGTGAAAAACAGTACTGGGATACAAGCTCCAAAACAACAGAATGATCTTGGTTTGAATCCATGGCAAACGATTCAACATCACAGTAATCCAAGTCTGTGCCCCAACCACTGATGCAAGGGGCTAAAGTTGACTGGTTCTATGAAGTTCACCTTCCAGAACTAACACACACAAAAAAAGTCCTTCTCATCACAGGGGATTGGAATGCTAAAGCAAGAAGTGAAAAGATAACCAGAATAATAGGCATGTTCGGCCTTGGGGTACAAAATGAAGCAGGGCAAAAACTAACACAGTTTTGTCAAGGAACACTCTGATCATAGCAAACATTATTTTCCAACAACCAAGAGGTGACCCTATACATGGACATGACCAGATGGTCAACACTGAAATCAGATTGATTATATTCTTTGCAGCCAAAAATGGAGAAGCTCTATACAATCAGCAAAAACAAGATCTGAAGCTGACTTTGGTTCAGGTCATGTGCTTCTTATTGCAAAATTCAGGCTTAAATTGAAGAAAGTAGGAAAAACTATTAGGCTATTCAGGTATGACCTCAATGATATCCCTGATGAATATACAGTACAAATGAGAAATAGATATAAGGGATTAGATCTGGTAGACAAGTGCTTGAAGAACTATGGATAACAATCTACAGGAGGTAGCTACTAAAATCATCCCAAAGAGAAAATAAATGCAAGAAACCAAAATGACTGTCTGATGACACTTTACAAATAGTTGAGGAAAAAAGGAAAACAAAAGGCAAGGGAGGAAGGGAAAAATATGCCTAACTGAATGCAGATTTCCAGAAAATAGCAAGGAGAGATAAGAAGACCTCTTAAACAAACAATGCAAAGAAACAGAGAAAAACAATAGACTGAGAAAAACGAGAGTTCTCTTCACACCTGGAGTGTGAAGTCAAGTGGGCCTTAGAAAGCATTACTAACAACAAAGCTAGAAGAGGTGGTTGTATTCCAGCTGAATTATTTAAAATCCTAAAATATGATGCTGTTAAAGTGCTGCACTCAATATGCCAGAAAATTT
>JANHZU010001713.1:38207-49403 GCA_032468055.1 Acrochordus granulatus
CAGTACTTTCTCCACTCCTTTTTAACATCTAAATTAAGCTTCTGGGTGAGATCATCTGCCACCATGGGATGAAGTACCATTAGTATGCTGATGAAATTTACAGCTCCATTCCCAGTGATCCAAGTAATGCTACTGCTGCCCTCTTTCAGTGCCTGGAGGTTATGAGGATCTGGATGTGGAACAACAGGCTTCGGCTGAACTCTGGTAAGACCGAGTGGCTTTGAGTGCCTGGGTCTTCAGGATACAGGACTTTCATTTCTTTAACTTTGGATGGGGTAGCACTATGCCAGCACACCCAATGTTCAACTTGGGGATTCTCCTGGACTTGCAACTCCTGCTTGAAGAGCAGATGGCAGTTGTGGCTAGGAGAGCCTTTGCGCAACTTTGTGTTGTGTGCCAGTTGTGCCCTTTCCTGGGTCAGAACTCCCTGCACTCAGTCACTTATGCCCTAATCATGTCAAATTAGATTACTGCAATGTGCTCTACGTGGACTACACTTGAAGAACATTCAGAAGTTATAATTCTAGGGCCCATGTTACACCATTGTTCTATAAGCTGCACTGGTTGCCAGTTAGTGTCTGAGTGCAGTTCAAAGTGTTGGTTCTTATCTTTAAACTCCTCCGTTGCATGGGTCCAGGTTATCTGAGAAACCATCTAACCCCAATAGGAACAGCCTGCCCCACCACAGTTGGCAGAAGAGGCATGCTGCGGACCCTGACAGTCAAAGAATTCTGGCTGGCAGGTTCCAGAAGAAAACCCTTTTCTGCTATGACTCCTGTTTTGTGGAACACTGTGCCCCTCAAGGTGAGGTCCATACCCATCCTTTTAACCTTCTGAAAGGCCTGAAGACATGGCTCTGCCAGCTGGTTTGGAGCCCCATGGGGATATGCAATCATGGAGGTGGTTAATGGACTAAGTCAACTACACCTCTCTCCATATGCATCTTGTTCCCCTCTTTTCCAACTGGTTAAATTTTAAATTAATTTTAATATTAATATGTATTGTTTTTGATGTTTTATTTATAGTGAGAGCTACATAGAGTTGTTTTTGTGAGATCAGCAGGATATAAGTTTGATAAATAAAATAAATAGTTTGTAAATGGTGAGTAGATTTTAATAAAATTATCTTCAATGGTAGAGTTTCAATGTTCTTTGTCATGCTGATATTTTTCACCACAGCAATTTTCTACATTTTACAGATCCAATGTAACATTTACTTTTCAGTTATTTTGTAAGAGCTAGCACAATAGGAATTTAATCAATTTCTTAACTTGTGGCAACTTATGTGTCGTAAGAAACACAGACTTCTACTTGTTTATTGAAGAAAATTTGAGAGATAACTATACAACATATTTTTATCAATAAATTACTGGTATATTTAGAAGACATCAAAGTGACTGATGTAACTGTCAGAATTGGAAATGTGTTCTCTCTCTAAATAAATGTCAGAATCTAGAATCTATAAAATGTGTCTTGATATACTGACTCTTTCTGCCACAAGATGTTTCTACACAGCCCGCTGGCTATAGGCCCAGGCAATGGAACCACAAAACCTGCTGGAGCTTGACAAAAGCCATGATTACCAGAGTCATTCTGACACAAACAAATGTCCCTAACACTTCCCAGCTCAGCCAAATGTTATTTGAAACCTGCCATCTGTACAAAAATTACACAGCTTCCAGAAAGCAACAAGTCCTGGAAGAAAACAGCTTTCATTTCCTTTGTCATTTGATTTTATAGTACTGGCAATCAATAAATTACATAGTTAATTACATGCGAAAACTAAAATCTTCAAAATCTAATAATTTAGTGTAATACTGAAGAAAAAATGTTATATTTAAATTAATAATTTCACAATGTTTAAAAAAATAAGAATGATATACTTCAGCACTTTCCAATAATTAAAAAAAGATTATCTCCTATGAAAAGTTTCTGATTTTTTATTGCAACTGATGCCTCAAGTCCAAGCTCTCTCACTGTAAGAATTGCTGAAATTAATATTCCATACCACTCATGATTTATGCATGTTTTTAAAACTTGTATTGTTAAAAAATAATGTTTTATATTTTTATTTTCCTTTTAGCATCTGTTAATGTTACTTTTCCCCTCAGACTAGAAAAAAACCTGGGTTATTATTAAATATTACTATTTAGTTTATATATTAATATATTAGGAAAGTTTGCTTGCTATTTAAATCTATTGAGATATGGCACTATATGCTTTATTTTAATCCATCTTTTAAAAGCTATAGATATATTTGTAATACCAATATCAGCAGTGACCATAGTTGACTGGTTTTCTGGAAGGGAAGCAGAGGTCTGATCTTGCTCCATGCTGTGTGAATCACCGTTGACCTCTTGCTGACTCTGACTAAGTTCAGATCTCAGTTCAGAATATTCATCTTCCTCCCTGAAGAATGAAACATAAAATATTCAGAATAATTGAACAGAAACTGCACAAATGTGGTTGAATAATCTTAACCGAGCAAAGATGCTTTTCTAGAAGCAATATATTTTCTAGAATATTCTAGAACATTTAGTAATACCTAAAACTTTGTAAGATCTAAGACATCATCAATACAATGGTTAATTAGGCACAAAATAAATCACAGAAGTCATTAAAAATAAAGCTATATTTTTAATTCAGTGAATTAACAATTCAGTGCTGTGTACTGGTGATTAAGTTATTTAAATTCTATTTTCAAATTATTTGTTAATTTACATATTTCCAGGTTTTTAGAATAGGATAGAAATGGGCCAAAAATATATAGCTTGCACAATTTCACTTCATGGCTAAACAGAAATTCAGCCTAGGTCTATCTAATCTACTCTCAGGAACTCTGAGTTTTTTCTTGCATTAATCCTTTGCTAATGTTGTGTGTGTTTTATTTTTAAGAAGTGCATTATTTCATAATATTAACATAAATGAACAGAAAATACAAAGCTGGAAAAAATCAGTCTCTTTCATAGAAGACTATCACTAGGAATCACTTATATTCAGTAGCATATTACTTCAGGCATTCTAAAATTAATACTTTAAGAATTGTAGTAGTAATTTTTACAGTATACTTTAAAACAAATGATGTATGTCAACACAATAATAAAATATTCAACGACTAATGTAGGCAATAATGAAAGATTCTGGATGCCCACAGAATTCCTTCAAGGATATCTAGAGTCAACTGGTTGAGTACTTTGCTTTAAGAGGAGAGCAATTGTTTGTGATCTAATAATAGTTATTTATGATCAAAAGAAAACATAAAATTATTCTTGTTCATCATGAAACTGCACAACTATTCAAATTATTTATCAGAACTAAATTCAAATGAGAAGTATTAGTTTATTAGGAGAACCAAGACAAATTCAAAATATGTCAGATATTTGTTTAAAGTTGAGATAAAAACTATATATTTATTAAAACAAAGAACTAAACTCTAAACAGCACACTAATTAGCATACAAATTAAAATACATGATAATGAAATATACTGTTAATGCTCCATGAATATATTAATTATTGGGCATATTACATTCTAACAATAATTAATTAGCCTTAAGCAAAAAACAATTACCATGATGTTGAAGACATGTCTTTTTTGGTTAGAAGATAATTAAGTTTGCTTGCTTAGTGAACTTTGCAATTAGTTATTCATTTCATGAATTACTTCTTTTCTGTTGAATTAGCTTATCATCATATTAGAACTGAATATACAAGCTCTACTCAATTTAGCCAAATTGGGTCAAATTCAAACTATGGGGTAATGTTTAGCTTTTTCCTTGTGAAAATAAACATTACAAAAGTTTTATGGTTGAACACAGAGCACCCAATCTAGATAGCATCTCTTACATGTGCAATTTCCTTTATTATCAGAAAGACTTATCAGTCTTTTGCTGCTCTAGTTTCATTTTATGAAATCCATTTAAGGAATGTCTTTTTCAAAATTAATTTAGTTGGGATGAAAGAAAATCTGTCTCATTTAACATATTTTAATTCAACATGTTCCCTTTTTTATAACATATGCAGGCTAATAACTTGCTTCTTGTAACATTATGATAGTATTTCTAAGTGAACTTAAATATAACTTCATTGCAGACATTTTATACGTTTCCAACACACCCTTTTAAATGGTGCATTTTTTTCCTGCATATAGTAGAAATACAAGATTCAATATATTTATGTGAATTCAGTAAGTACTTTCTTTTTAAAAGTATGTTGTACTATGTACCATCTCTTATATTTGAGTTACCATAGCTTTTGATATTTTTAGTGTCCTCTAACGTATTTGTTATGCTGGCTGAGAATTGTTATTTTCAATACATCTAGAAGACTCTAGGCTATGGAAAGTTTATTACAACAATCACAGTATAATTCCAGACTGAAAGTTATATGTTAAGTCTATTTAGTAAGTATATGGCATATATAAACATTCTAAGTTGAACATATTACAGAAACAGTAATACCTCATGTTCTTTCAAAGTATTACTTAAGGATACCATATTTTTAAAACACATTTTTGGAATCAGCTTTTCTTTAAGACGACTAACAATTTTTTTTCTCAGAATTTTTAAGCTTTGCATTTTAATAACCTCAATAAAGTTGATGTTTAACTTTGGTATTTTATTTTTATTTCAATAAAATTTTTGTTTATCTTATGGATGTTAATATTGTTTTAACTGAAAGTGTGATTTAAAATTATAATTATTATTAAAGTGTCAATGAAACTTTAGCACTTTTCCTTCCAAAAGAACAGAATTACAGAAGAAAGGCTAACACTTTCAGGCCACAAAACCATTTTGCATGATGGTTCATTTTTTCAGAAGATATTATTATATGAAATTTTTAGTGTTCTAATCCATTGTCCCAATAAGAGCTCATTAAAGGCTGCATGACCACTAACATTTTATGATATATCATATATATATATGCCATTCTGGACATAATAAATTGCTGGGTTATTTAAATTTATTTTTTGAGAACCATTTGGCATTCATAAATAAAATCAAATATTTTGAAATATGCTAACATTTATGATCAAAGTTCTCTACAAAAAACTAATTTTTTATTTCTAATTTAGCTAATGTTGACTTTGAATCAGATTAAACCCTATTTTAACTTACAATTATTACTTACCTTTCTAATAAAAGATCAGATAGGTTTACATTCCTCATAAAACAAAATGGAAGAAATTAGAAAAATTACAGAAACCTGTATTCCCTATATACCCCTCCACTAAGGAATTAATTTGGGGTGCTGACAGGGTATATGCATAGTAATTCTCTCATCATTTCAAACACAATCTAGTAATTGGCTTTTTTCCAACTTTCATTGTGTTTTAATCAGGGCTACTAAATCACCTTGATATCCTATGGTATGAGATTCTCTATGAATAAAAGATTTGTTATAATTCAAATTATGTTAATATTTGTGTTAGATTATCTCATAATTATGCCTTTGAATTCTCTCAGATGAGCCCTGACTAACAATCCTCCATTTTTTTCTGACCTTTTGGTAGTCTATATTGGTGACTTGTTCCCTTGCGCAACAAATCAATTTTGCAAAGTTAAGATATTTATATCCTAAGGAACATTGAGAAAGAGAAAATTTATTTGGATATAAAGAAAAAAGAGAGATGAATCTTATTTTATCATTAGAAGAAAAAAAAGAAACAATAGGGAAATCTGCCCCATAGCAAATTTATGTTGTAAAATACAGCATAAAAGCATTAAATTATTTGCTATCAAGTTGGCTTTCACAGAATTCTACCAGAGACAGGAATGCATGTCACTAACCAGTAAGGATCTAACCAGAAGCCAGATACCTTTTATATTCATTAGTTTAGCATTCCTAAAATTAAGAAAACTAATCAAATACAGTTTGCTTATTTCAAGATATTATTTCAGATACTTCTAAAGTCTCAAGGATAAACTGATCTAAATTAATTACATAATCTACAAAAAAATAAAGAGACAGGAATGTTAATTTTAGTTAAGCTGAATAAGAAACAAGGCTTCACCCTTAAAAACTCTATTGCTTATAAAAATCATATATCGTGAACTAACACTATTATATACTGTATCTGATGAATTATATAAACATACTGTACAACATTTTAAATAGAATAAAAAATCAAAGAATGTTATCTGAATTTTTAGCCCAATTTTTCAATAGGAATATAATTATTTCAAGTGATGAATATTGTCAGCACACTTTGTTTGTAAAGGAATAATTAATGGATATTATGAACAAGACTATATGAACAAAAATATATTTTATTTTTATACAGAATGAGACCTTCTGAGGCAACCTTTATTAAAGATTCAAAGATATAGTTATTAGCTGACTATTTCCCTCATCCTTACTGCCTTCCTATCCTTATTAATGTTGAGCTATTTTGTTCCCTTCTCCTATGTAAATTTACATAGGGATGTGGGTCTGATCACTGGGAAATTTTTTTAGCAATACAGTACAGCTCAAAAAGTATATAAGGCACTACTGATTATTACTATATAGGGAATCCTTAATGAGACAACATACTTTAATTTCCTTATCTGTATTTCAGCCTAAAATATTAAGAATTCAGATGCATGGAGAATAAATTGTAAGCAATGACTGTTCGTTACAATGCATGATATTATTATTAATCACATGATACATCTATTAAAAATCACTGTTAGCTTCCAGTTTCCTAAGTGTATGGAGCATCAGTCAACATGAGATATTCTTAATGTCCACTTTACGTTGGCAGAAAAATGCAGAATAAATGGCACCAAAAGAATGTCCTGTAATAGGTGAATCTTATCATCTGATACTGAATAGAACCCTAAAATATTTATTAAAAAACAAAACTTTTCTGGTCACTATATAACAATGATTGGAAAAGGTTTTTCACATCATTTTTAAAAATGGAATTGTAACATCAAAGTATCATTTCATCACGGTATTATAATATTGTGAAAATATTTCAGCATGATGCCCTTTTAAAATACATTGAGCTGGAACAGGCTATCAGTAGGTGACTATCATTTCAAAATCACATCAGACTCATTTTTCTCCTATCCCACTGCATGACAAAATCACATCCCCATTTTTTCAAGGTATCATGCAGAGGATACAGTTTGTTGAGAGACAGCTGTGTCATTTCGATGAGAAATTAACCAGAGATCATCTGTTTAATTTATTTTAGATTTGTTTATTCAAAAGATTTCTGAAAGTTGCTCTGGGAATTACCATACAAACACCACAGGAAGCACAAAACAAGTTGCAGATGGCCATTTCCTAGACATCTAGGTGGAGTAAGACTGGGAAATAAATTGCCTTACAGTTTAACATGCCATCTTAAAGGGAGAAAAAGTAGATGGCCAACTTTCAGTAAACGTGTCCTTTTGTGTACTACCCTCCCTAACCCAAGAAGAATTTATCTCAGAAGATAAGACGTTGCTACAAAAGAGGTAAAAGGAACACTGATTTTTACAAGCATATGAACAAAACAAAACAAGGAACATGAAAAAAATTAAATTACATTGCTCCTATATAGGAAAAAAACAGAAGCATGTATGTTCTTATTCAACAATAAATAAGGGGGAAGAATGGGATTTTTATGTTGTGATTTTTAATGCTGTAAGCTGCCCAGAATCACCTATGTATGAACTGGCCAGCTATATAAATTTAATAAATAAACAATCTTGAGCTTACGATTCACAGCCGAAATATTAATGTATAATAGCTGTTTCACATGAGCTTGAAACCAGATCTTTTGAGGCTAACCCTATATAGATGGCATTTTCATTTCTAGGTATAATTATCTTTCAACTATACTGTATTGCAAAGCAATATCTATTTTTTCTTTAATAAACTACATACTGCCATTTAAGGAGATATAAAATTTGATTATTTCTGTTATTTCCTTTATTGCCTTGGTAATACTATATTTTTGTTTATTATAAAAATGAGAAATCGGCCTGATTATAACAATTGCCATTTAATATTTTTCCTCACTGGAAATCAAGATTATAGATTTTTGTATAGTCATTATAATTTTTTTAAGAATTACATTTTAAACATTTGACCAATCCAATGTATCAAAATTGGATTGGTCAGGAGCCTGGCCACAGAATTCTGGATCTGCTATAGTTGATAAATTTCCTCCAAAGGAATTGTATCAGTAATATAATCTCCAATGACTAGATGATTGTTGACAGATGCCAACGCTTCAAGTTTCTCATTCCTATTATAAATGGTTCGGTTTAAGCTTTAAAAAGTGCTTTTAACTCTCTGTGATCTCATATCTATCAAATGCCAAGGACTAACAAGTTTTAGTATGTCTAAGAGCTACAGACACCTTGAAGTTATACTTAGGTTTACAGAAAGAGTTGAGAATTGTAAAAAATGTTCTACCTTACAAATATTCAATATAATATACCTTTAAAAATACAGGACATAGTACAATTGCAATTACTCTGGATTGAAGATGAAATTTTCATGCATATTGGGCTCAAGAATGATAGCTGATAGGAAACTTGATTTGGATGTTGGGAAAGAAATGTCCCAGATAAAAACAGGGGAAGCAGCAACAACAGAATTCAGTCATTGGAATTGTAATCTAAGGTCTGGAAAAGAGAAATTGTTTTCATGAAACTTATGATGTTCACTGTAGCACTTCACTGACACAATTCATTTATCACTGTACCTTATAGTAGTTCCTTGCAGTCGATCTATTTTCTTATTTAGCTCTGCAATAATACTATGAAGCTCTGTGATCCGCTCCTCATAGCGAAGCGTTGTACGTTCTTGCACATCTTCATGCTCTCTCATTAGGTGAGATTGCTCACACTAAACAGTGTAAAAAAGAAATTTAGAGGTCAAATGGAGACAATATGTAATATGATACAAGATAGTATTTTACAACCTGTCATCTTCCCAAGCATATACATGTCTTATAATAGGTTTAGGTTAGTTAGCCTGGCTAACAATACATTTCCTTCAAGGATTTATACAATAAAGTAAACCATAATAATACTGCTTTATAAAAATAAAAAACAAAGGGAACCAGTGAAGTTTAGAAAGACAATTAAAACCTGGCTCTCTCCCCAGGCTTGGGTCAAAATAGGGAAAGTTCCCAGCTGGTGAGATACAGTATATTTTATTCCTGATTGCCATTTAATTGTTTTACTTTGCTTTAGTGGTATTATTTTTCTTTTGTATTTTTGTTTAATGATTTTGTACACCACCCAGGGTCATGTTGTATGAGTTGGGCTGCCATATAAATGTACTAAATAAATAAAATTTAAATCCACTATGTACGGTCACAGTGCAGGAATAATATATCCATCACCACAATATAATTTAGGAGATAAATTAAACAATAATCCTTAAAATGCTGTTGAACTACAATTTTCAGAACCTGGGAACCACACATTCTTATTCTTCCTGCACAGCACTAGTTCCTATCTACCTCCTATTGCAATATCATGTGCATTTTCTTTTCCAATAAATGGCAAAAAGGTTGATTTCTAGATGGCTTTATCTACAAAATAAGGTGGCAATGACATCTGGATGTCTTTTCCACTCATATAGAAGAGAGACCAGTCTGCTCAGTGTTTGCTAAAGATGTGTCTGTCTAGCGAGATTGTCCACAGTGAAATTATTTTTTTGGCTCTGTACCAGTCTCCAAACCGAACTATCTATTAAAGAAGAGGAAGACTTCTACAAAAAATATTGACTCTGGAACATTTCTGATAGCTGGGTATTTATGAATTACAAAAGTCACAATGAAAAAGCTATAGGTCCTAGAATAATGATACAACTGAATGTGTGCTTTCTTTTTAGGTATAAAAACTTACAGTAACAGACTGTAGCTTCATTGCAATGAAAGTCTATACCTCCATAGACTAAGGTAACTACAATACATGAGACTAAATTAACATTTTAAGTGATGAAAGATCCTTACTAAGACAGGATCATTACATAATCATTACATACATGAGTAATAACTCATTGTATCAATCAAATTATTCAAGGTGTGTCACATCAAGCTAAGGAAAGAGAGCTAAATTTCCAGTTAACTTGTCTTCAGAGTAGGAAGCATCATAAGCAAAGCAGGCAATACTTTTTCTCTGAGAATAAGCTAGCGTAATGCTTGAATATGTCAATGGGTGGATGAGGATGATTAATAATCATGATACAGGGATAATCTTCACATACCTGTTAAGTTTCACTCTGTGTAAAATACATATCCCATTATTTTATGGTAAAACAACCACCAGGCTGAAAACTAAACCAGAAATCTAAGCTAAGTAACTGCAGTCCTTGAGATACTTCCTCCATTAGCTTCACTGGAAATTAGTTCATGGTTTTATGGGACTGTCATCCTATGTCATTTAAAGAAGTTGCTCAATGCTGTTTTCTCACTCTTTCATCACAGCAGCAAATATTCT
Organism: Acrochordus granulatus; assembly: GCA_032468055.1. Classification (NCBI taxonomy): domain Eukaryota; kingdom Metazoa; phylum Chordata; class Lepidosauria; order Squamata; family Acrochordidae; genus Acrochordus; species Acrochordus granulatus. Next base: position 48,639 of record JANHZU010001713.1, read on the forward strand.
AGGCCCAAATTTCTCAATATCACATTTCAATTAGTTGAACATGTATTGTTTAATACTTGGAAGTAATCAGAATAATTTAATAAACTAATACTAATCACCCTGCACATCATAATATTTACAGTCACAACTCAGCTAATTTTTATGATAGTATCACAAATCTTTGAAAATATTGAATTGCATAATATTATGTTGAAGATTAAATGTTTAATTATTGATTTCTTTTTATAGAAGAGTACCTGTTTATTAGTATATTTAATTCAGTTCAAATGTCTTCTCCTTTCAGGAAGTTGATGACCATGAAACTTCATAGTGCCCCTTCTATGCCACTCTTGTACATTCTTCATAATTTAGACAAATCCCGTTATGTATCTTATTACTAAAAGTATCTCTTTGTCTGCTTTTTCTCCCTTTCTATTGTTCCTTCTAACCAAGTACATTACATAGTACATGCATCTATGACCCAAATATCTCAGTTTTCAGAGATATTTTTATGATGGTCTCTATGAAGCTTTTTTTTTTCTTGGGCCATTTCTAGGATTTCCAAGATTTGATTTTTTGTTACTCTGAAGGATTCCAAGATTCTCCTTAAAAGCATATTTCAAAGGCTTTCAGACTATTCTTAGTCTCCTCAGACACTGTCCATGTTTCACAATTATTAAGGAGAATCGACCAAATATAGTATTTGATCATTTGAATTCTTCATTTTAAATCTATTTAAATTAGATTAGAATATTGTTCATTTCTAAAGCAGCATTCCTGGCAATT